>WWET01000992.1:241374-269471 GCA_011038615.1 Limnodynastes dumerilii
GAGGGGATGTGGGGGTCATGGAGGGGGGCCCTCGCCTAGGGCCCCGCAAACCCTCGGGCCGCCCCTGCCCAAAACTAACGGCCTGTTCCTAAAGGAGCACTTTATGGGCAAAACCATGTTGACTTCAGGGGGAGTCAAGTTAATTGTATTCTTTGCATGCAGGGATATATCTTTAAACTGCTTACTGAACATAGATAGTGACCAGCTTTACATTTATTCTGTTATATAGACTTAGGCTGGGAAACATCACCTCTCAAGTCTAATACTGTTTTCAACAGATGAAATTTGACTCCTCTGAAATCAACATGGTTTAGCCCAAGAGTAACTTTCCTCTCTTACTTTCAAGCTCTGAATCGGGTCCACTATCACTAACACATTGCCCACTATACTATCACTCACACAGTGCCCATTATACTGTCACTCACACAGTGCTCATCATACTATCACTCACACTGGTCACCATACTATCACTCACACTGCCCATCATACTATCACCTAAACAGTGACTGCACATTATACTATTACCCACACAGTGCCCATCATACTATCACCCAAACAATGCCTGCCCATTATACTATCACCCACACAGTGCCCATCATACTATCAACCACACTGCCCATCATACTATCACTCACATAGTGCCTGTCATACTATCACTCACACAGTGCCTGTACATCATTATATCCCCCACACTGCTTATCATACTATCACTCACACAGCACTTTCTATTCTTTCTTACCTTTCTTGTCTTCAATCTACCTTCCTTCATCTCTTTTTTTCTCCGCTCCTCTTCTTTCTTTTTGTCCTCTCTTCTTGTATTACGCTTGACGTTTATGATGTCATTGCTCCCAGTGCATCTTTACAGAGGAACCAGGGCACTGTTTAAAGAGCACAGAGTCCTGGTTCCAGTGTTTAAAAGGTCTGTGGCGGCCGTGGACCAGGGGGAGACTTAAGTCTCCATTCTGGTCAGCCGGCCGCAGATTGAGAGGGGCGGCTCTAAAACTACTAACGGCAGCGTGGCACGGGGTGGGGCACATGCCACCATGCCCCCCGGCCCAACCCACCTCTGTCTAAGCTTCCATCTTACCTCCTTGGTTGCGGGGTGGGCTGAACCTCTCCTCCAGGCCCTGTAGCTACTGCAGCCTATGCACCCGCGGGAATTACGCCACAATCACATCTAGTACATGCTAAAAAACATTCCTTTATTCCTTTTTATTATAACAAATGATTAACAATATTAAAACAATGATCCGCATGGAACACTAAAACCAATTCCTTACTGTATAATTTGCATGTACCCTCCTTCACACCTAAGGAGCTTAGGCGGGCCCACTCTGTCAGGTATACAGAGCTAAGTTCCGTACACCTATAGATCTGATGCATAACATCTGGCATGTGCATTGATAGATAACCACCTGACTTCCGCAATCAGCATGCAGAAGTTGGGCCCATTGTTTGTTTAATGTTTTGTATTAACAGTGATTCTCTGATGTTAGAAAACTGGATGTAAGAAAATTGGAACCCTGTTATTGCATTCCATGTTTCATGGAGTACAGAGTTACCTACTGAACGGTGAGCTTTAAAAGCTTTACATCCAGCGATAGAACAAGAAAAATATTTTTTCACTTAATTGGTGAAAATTTGAAGTTGTAACGGTTCATAACTGCACTTTATTCTACTTAAACCCATCTAAAGCAATAGATTATGCATAGGAAATTCCTGCCTCCAGCAAGGATCATGAAAAATTATTGAAAAAACATGCCTTAATGTATGTTCCATGAGTGTATAGACTCTAGAGGCAGCAGAGGTTTATATATTTGTCACTGTCTCAAATGGTGATTTAAATCTCTTAGTACACTTTTTGAAACACCATCACTATAAACACATTAGCATTGGCGGTGCTGAGGGAGAGTTTGGCTCACCTCTATGGAAGGGAAGTGAAGAGGCCTCTGGGAAGTGGACAGAGGGGAGTATCCTATACTAGTGCTAATAACTCCATCCAGGGGAGCTGGCAGATGGTGCTGACAGCAGGGTTCTAAGAGGAGGCCTGCAAATCGGCCCCAGTGACCCCTTCAATGTGCCTTGTACATGCGAGGAACAGTGTCTATCTCTGGCATGCAATGTCTCACTTCTTCATGTGGTGAGGATGCAATTGGAGAGGTCCATAGAGGAGGGGAAGCGATGTAGATTTATGGGAAGGAAGGAAGGACAACGAAAGCTAAACACAAAATGTCTGTCTGGCAATTGTAGTGAAGGCGGGAGACCTTGAAATAGGGGACAGTGTACAGGGAGGGTATGGAAGAAGAGCAAAATCCTACAAAAGAAACAAAACAGGAACTGCACAGCTCAAGGACACTAAAAGTATCTGTCTCTTCCTGTCCAGAGAAAGTGGAAATGTAGCAGATATAGTTAGAACGATACTATAAAGCTACAGTATGTATAAATAGCTAATTATCTACTATCTATTATGTACACCAGTCACCACACATACATTTATTGTATCTTTTAATAGAGCAATTTGTCAGCAAGACAATTCTGTACAGAGATGCAGCAGTCATTACAGAGACATTGTTGTCTACACACAGTGGTGGCAGCCATTTTGTCAGCTGAACCAACAGGGGACATGTATAAGCAATGTCTTAAGCAATAATGCAGTTGCTACAGGGCCTGGAAGAGAAGGGGGCTCTATAGTGTTTGGGAAATGAGTTAGGAATTTTTTTCCGGTTTGGCATCATGATGATAGAATTAAAGAGCAACTTAACAAATATATCAAGAGCATGCCATGCCGAGTAAAAGCCATTATGAAAGCCAAGGGTGGCCCATCCATTTACTAGCAGAAGTATATTGTAATCTAATGCTTACAAACCTGTTAAATAGAAATAAGTCTATATAAAGTATTGCCATTATTTTATTAAAACTTTATAAGAAACTAAAAAATTCTTAATTTATTGACACTGAGGCTGTAGTGAGCCTGGTTAAGTAAAATTATTTAAGTTAATTAGAGATGACCAGTCAATTAATGAAGTCTGAAGAGTATGTGAAATAATATTTATATTATTGGTTGTAAGAATTTGGAGTGGACAGGATGCGGACAGGTTTACTTTGTCTTCCAGAGATTCTGGTAGATTTTTTTGACAGCCAATTAGGTGATTTTAGACGACTTTTATCTGACTGGAACTGTCCGATACTGAAAGATGCAAAATGTCATCATACAATGTCAATATCAGCACTGAAAACAGAAATATAAAACAGACTTTTCTCATAACTGCTAGAATTCTTATGTCTAGTGTCTTATTATATAACAATAATTAAAGAGTATGACAATCTCACACGAACATGTGCCTTGTTAGAGTTCTAGAGCCAGGTAAGCTGTGTGCACTAAGCATACAAGTCTAAGGCAATGTACATTTTTATTCCATTATTAATATTAAATAAACATTTTATTTGTAAGACTACAAAACGATAGACTTTAAAAACCTAGTAACAGACTCGTGGTCAGACATGTAAATGTGATATAAAGTGTAGAGAGGGCCTTGCTTGGGACATAAGAGACTTGACGCAGAGCTGTCAGCTATATGCAATCCAGCCGAAGTGCTTCCAGTCGCTATGGCGACATCAACAACATCATAATTTTGGCTGTATAATTGCCAAAATAGATTTAACAATGATAAATGTTCTGTCAGCGGGTGTGCCATGCCGACAGTTATATGTTTGACATGGAACCCTTTAAAAGAAAGTGTAGTAATATAAAATAATTGATTCCTTACCTTGTCCCTGATGCTTCACCCAGCTCTCTTCTTTCATTGTAATCAGGGGCTGGCTGGCAACTTTTAGCTTTGGGGCAAATGCAAGCAAAAGACCCCGCATCGGACACAAATTCACACTCTCTCCTTACCCCCAAACACACACCGACACTATGGCAATACCCCAAATTCCAAATTCCCCAAAAAGTTATCTTACCCCTCCTGCAGTCCTGCATGTCTCACTTCATGCTTCCATGCAGTGAATGGATGGCTGTCCGCACTCTGATTGGTGGATATCTCCAGCTATCCACCAATCAGCATTCTCACTGTTATTTACTGTACTGTGATTAGCGGATGCATACAACTATCCACCAGTCAGCATACTGAAAACCGTTCACTGTACCATGATTGGTGGATAGTTCTAGCCATCCACCAGTCAGCATGCTGATAGTCATTTATTAAAATGGTTCCAGCTGAAAGACTGCTCTGATTGTTTGTAATTTCCAATTAGAGCGTCTCGGAAGCATTTTACTTTGCCTGCCTCTCAGCCACAGTCCTATGCACTGAGCAAAAGAAGATCCAGATACAGCAGCCGCGGGTACAAATGCCACCTGCACCCTTTTCCAACCCAGTCCCCCCCCCCCCGATTGCAATGCCGAACAAGTGAGGTGTCGACATTACAATATTCTATCTGACAGGTGTTGCGTTAACAACCCTATCAGATAGAAGAAAACCGATCAGTTAACCATGTCGATCTATGTCCAAAGATTAGTTTACAAATGCGCAATGACGACAGGCGCTTTATTTTGCCCCTTTCCAACGCCTGTATATATACCAATAATGACGATATTAGTTACATTGATCAGTCAGCAGAAGATACGTATAATTAAGAATAGAGACAGTTGTATTACCACTAAAATGTGATTCGTACATTATGTGATTTATGTATGTTTGGTTACGATGCTCTAGTAAGGACTAGTTAATATAACAAAGGACATAATATTGAATTTGTGTCTATAACATATCCCCACCACACCCACAGCTGTTTCCCCTCATACTTCTCTGTAATGGCATTTTCTCACTTTTGTCTCTTTCTAGCCAAAAAGTCTTTACTGCAGTATTTATCCTGTCTAGAACATAAGAAATGTATAACACACACAGGCAGCTCTTGTGTAGCACGTGTTGTCCCTAGCTCACACACAAGTACTTACTGAAATAACCTAAGTAACATGATATAGAATGTGCTGCAAAACATCATTTGTGCATAAACACAAGAAAGTCCACTCTGCAGACATTCTGCTTATACCATAGAAGGGTTCTTTCAGGCTGTTGAACAACCTTTTATCACCAATGGATAGATAAAACAGGCAATAGCATTTACCTAGCCTTTTATGTTCAGGAAATATATAATAATTATACTATAATTTATGATCATGTAATTATTATTATTATTATTATTATTATTATTATTAATATTATTATTATTATTACTATTAATATTGGACCTAATTCAGAGATTGAAAATAAGAGAGGAAAGTTACTCCTGAACAAAACCATGTTGATTTCAGAGGAGTCAATTTTCATCTGTTGCAAACAGTATTAGAGTTGAGTTGTGGCATTTCCCAGCCCAAGTCTAAATAGCAGTGTAAAAGTGAACATGGTCAGTATCTGTGTGCAGTTAGCAAAAGCAAAGTTATTTCCCTGCATACAAAGAATACAATTAATTTGACCCCCCTGAAATCAATATGGTTTTGCGCAGGACTAACTTTCCTCTCTTATTTTCCATCTCTGAATCGGCCCATTATTATTATTTTCAATATGGGAAATGGTACAAATAAGCTCACCTCCAGTCCAAACTCCGCCCCTGATCCTTCCATTTTGTTATAAACTCCGCCCCTTTAGTGGCCTCAAAGGACAAAATCAACATTGAAGAGAAAAAAAACTTTTAAAAAGTAAAAAAAAAAAAAAACTACACACTAGAAGGCGTTGGGACAACAGGACAGTCGCCCAAGATAGGGATTGTCCTGCTGGAATCGGAACAGTTAGGCGGTATGGTCAACTTCATCTGTTGCATACATTATTAGGGTTGATAGGTGATGGTTACTAACCCAAGTCTAAATAACAGTTTAAACATAAAGCTGGTCAGTGTCTGTGTGCAACAAGCAGGAGTAAAGTATTCTCCCTGCATGCACAGAATAAAATCATTTTGACTCCCCCTGATATCAACATGGTTTTTCCTGGGGTAAATTTGCACCTGTTTTCTTCTCATTATAATATTCTGGATCAGATCCAGTACCTTTAAATACTTTTTCCTGGGTTATAGCCAGAGTTTATAGCAACTACACAAAAGGAACAAATCTGCACCTGGACAAACCAGACTTCCGGCTTTAGACGTTTTCAACAGCTTCCGAAAGAAGGGGATTGCGCTTGAAAGTGGGAGGAGTTTATTATTCCAATGTACAATATAGACAGGTCAGATCCTGCTGTAGGATGCCCGTGCGAGCAACAGTTGTTGTTTCCCAATCACTCACACAGGTTTGTGGATACAGATGGGATCCACTATCAGATTCTCCCTCATGCTGCCGTTGGAGCTCTGAATGCAATCGTATTCTAGGATTCAGTCCCATGTTGCTATTCAGTCCCATTCGAGTTTTTGAATTCAAGGAAACAATGTGGTTTTGTTTATAGCACATAAGCTCAGAAGAGCTTTCTCTATACATTGCAATTTAAAGAAACATCATCTCCGTAGCCATAACATTCTATCTTTAAAATAAAAGTCAGAGAATTCGTTCAAACAAATAAATAAAAAAAATCCATGATATATGACCCAAAGTTGGGACTCTGACAGTTTTAAAGTTAGGACCAAAACAGAGAAGCCTTGTAAGTGGCTGGTGGCTTATCATATATCTGCCGATGTATGTAACTAATTCTCTGACTTATTTTAAAGATAGAAAGTTATGGTTTGTTACTGGTTAATTGCAAGAGTGCTGGTGTGTCTTTCCTGTATTTGTGTAAATTCCCCATATCTTGCAACACCTGCTATATATTAACTTATAAATTGATTTGAGCAACCTCCATTTTGTGTATATACATATATATATATATATATATATATATATATGTATATATGTATACACTTCTGAGAAAGGATATATCTGGTTTCGCATGCATATATGGTTAGATAATATAAAGTAATCCTCTCTCTAAAAACAATATAAAGCATTCTGAAATTGTTGACTTCAAGTACATTGAATCGTTTTGCATGTTCCTTTCTGCTTAAATGAGCTCATATCTTTGCATCTATCTAACCACACATTATATTCAACCTGTCAGCCATCCAGCTTACCCTCTACTATGGGACCATAGCCAAGGAATGCAATTAATTGGTATATTTATTATACTTTTATCTGACTTTTAGCAAAAAGGCATACACACCAGCCTGCACAGACTGCGACTTCAGCCTCAGACAAGAGCTGGGATCGCTTGTTGGGTGGCTGTTAATGGGATCATGGAGCAAATAGCTAAATGGATATGAGTGGGAGAGGAGACTGGTAGATCCTAATGTCCCTGGTTCATCTTCCTTGCACTTTGAAAGTGACATATATAAGAAATTACGTCAACTCAATTTATTGAGACTAATCCATTGCAGCCAGACATAAAACAAGGATCCAATTCAAAGAGCATTCTACTCCTGTGTGATAAAATGAGTGACCGGGACATGGGAGTATAATAGTTGTCATGACAATCATGCTAAAAGCTATTTTTTTACTATACGATAAAGAGTTTCCATAAGATAAAATTCACTATGGAAATATATTTAAAGTTCACTTTAGTGCGATCGGTATTGATTGATTATTCTACACCATCTTCTTGCAGTTTACAGAATTTCTATTATATACAGTACATGCAAACAAATTGTGCATATACTCTGCAGCTGATCAGAGCTGGGAGCAAGTGCATGCCTTAGGAAATCCAACCCTAAACTCCAGTAGGCTGGATCCAGACTTAAGAAGGATCTTAAAATGAAGGGCCTGATTCACAGTTAAGAAGCTTCAGCTTCTTAAGTGCGTATCTGGCCGAAATGACCTACTGCGCATGCGTAGTAGGTCATTTACGCTATCTACCTACCAGATCGTTACGTAGATAGCGTAGGTGCGATCTTTAAAGTGCACACACAGGGATTTACATCCATCGATATGCCGCCTCGGGCGTTTTTAGGAAGAAGTGGGAGGGAGGAGAGTATTTAGATTACATGGGGAGGTGCAATGTCCGTACGGTCATTGCACGGTTAGATAAGGTAGCCCTATGGCATTTGTAAGTGCCATAAGTTACCTAAAACCGGGGGTGCGGTTGGGGGCTGAGAGAGTGAGTTTTGTTGCAGATCTGCCCAGACCTAACTCACTCTTATCTGTGAATCAGGTCCTAAGAGAGGAAAGTTACTCCTGGGCAAAACCATGGTGATTGCAGGTGGATTCAGGTTAATTGTATTCTTTGCATGCAGGGATATATCTTTGAATTGCTTACTGCACACAGATACTGACCAGCTTTACTATCACACTGTTATTTAGACTTGGGCCAGGAAATATGACTCCCCTGAAATCAACATGGTTTAGCCCAGTAACTTTCCTCTCTTAATTTCAATCTCCTTCTTAAGTCTGGATCCAGCCCATTGTTGTTTAGTATTTGTGTGTAAAATGGAAAAGCAGACAGTATTTTCCTGCATACAAGAGTAAAACACTTAGAAAAACTCCGCTCCCACTGTGGTAGAAGCTCCGGCCAAGCCACAGCGAAGGTCTAATATCTAATTTTCTAAATAGAGACAGGTGTAAATTAGAATTTGTCTGTCTCTCTTTCGTAAATAGCATTTTGCTGTGATGACTGCAACCCCTATAATGCACAGTGCTGATTATATATGTAGAAATCTCTGTAAATAACATAATCATTAAGAGATGATGTCATCACATCAGTGTTTTTAGGGAGATGTGCGCTCTAAGCTAACTTCTCTTGCTGCTCATGAAAACGTTATGGCCTCTATGACAACATATCAGTGCTGGTGGTTTTGTGTTAAGTGGGAATAACAAGCCGAAAGTTTCTTATCAGCTGTCTCTATTTTGAATAGGCAGCCATTTTAGATTTTTTTTTATGAATGGGTGATTTTGCCAATTTGGTCAGGCTGCAGGGAAGAAAAGGTTAGGGTCAGGCTGTAGGGAAGGGAGGGTTAAGTTTAGGGTAATGGAAACGGAGGGTTAGGGTCAGAATTAGGGGAAGGGTTGGGGTTAGTTTTTAGGCTTACCTATCAGAGCACTGTGTTCGGTGCTTTGGGGATCGATTGATATGCCTCATCGAGGCATAAACAATCGATATAACAAACCAGTTTGTAACTAGCTGGGAGAGAATAGCCTGATTGAAATAAGGCCGTTCTTAACAGGGAGCCACACCCCATTGGTACAGTGAGCAGGGTGCTGCAAGGATAATGGCACCGTCATGTTATGATAGATGCATACTTTTAGACTGGTTTTGTCAATGTGTGGTGCTTAACCACACCCCAAGGGGTGTGAATAGCTATCTTCCAGTGGTAGAAGCATGACCCACATTCATTGGACCTGATCCAGAAAGTCCGCACAGGAGGTGGAAGGAAACCCCCCTGTCACTCTCCTCTCATGTACGGAGTTCTGGACACTTATGTGTCTAAAACCCTACCTTAAGTTCTCCAAATGTAGATCCACACGGAAGCGCCTACCTAGCGCCTACCACTCTCCCTCATCTGCATGCCTATCCCGGCCCCCTTTGCAGAGATTAGACCTGCGGATACAACAGAACGCCCCATCGGAAGGATCTCCTAACCTACGAAACTGAGTTCTGCTAGAATGCTAGAATATCTGTTGCATAATAACTGACGGACATCAGGTATCGGACAGAGATCTGTATTTGGCCCATTGTTTCTGAAGCAGCTCTGAAGTAAGAACTATTCTGCTATATTAGGGACATTTAGGAGCTATGCTTTTATAACTCCTCTGCAGACACCTATACAATGTCCGGCACACAAGAAGACAACTCCAGAAATGTTTGGCTGAACATTTCCATAAGAGGAGAAAGCACTTTACCAATATAATTACATTTCCCATTGATTTCTTTTTTTGGGTTTCAGTAAGGTTAAATCTGTCTTGGAACAGTCAACACGTACGTTGACTTTCATTTCCCTTTACCTGCCAGAAGTATTGACAACAATTACTGACAGGAAACTCTCCCCCACATTCAGTACTTCCTATTGTTGTTTATAATAACTCGCTAGTGAGCAAAAAAGTCAGGGACAATAAATACTGGCAAGAGGAGCATATTCCAAACAAACATGTTGTTTTCACAGGGTGCTTGAGCAATACGATTATACGGCTATTATTGTTGTTGATGATGTTATTAAGTTCATTTTAAATGAAAGGTGTTCATGGGCCGTATTCAGAGAAGCGTCCGCGAAAAATTCGCAAATATTCGCACGGACGTAGCAAGGTAACACCCATGACACTCCGCTCACACGGACGGGACACGGTGACACGATTGCCTCGACCCACACGCACATTTAAGTGTTCAGTTCCGTGCGTATTTTGCTGCCGTACATGCGTATCTACCTAACCGCGACTTCAACTCGCCCTCAAATGGTCATTTAAATGCCTTCCCCCACCCACTTACACGCATCATTCTCCAGACGGATTATAAACACGCCCCGTACGGATCTTCCCACGTGCGATTCACAAGTCCGTGTCTAATGGACTTCCGTGCGTAAATTCAACGTAGATAGCGTAAATTTAGTTACCACGCATGCGCAGTTGAAACGTCCCTAAAAATATGCACGGAACTTATGTTCTTGTTCTACGGCCTTATGTTCTTGTGTAAATGTTGTTATTGCATTATTATTGTATTTGGTTTGACGTTTATTAGTTTTTTAATGCTCTTTCCTACTGTATTCAAATATTTATATTAGGATATTTGTATTTGATTTTTGACCAATCCGTGCGGGGGGTTCAATGACTGCTGACTGACACTGGGGCTATGTGTGACAATGTGACAATGACAACGGGCCTGATCCAGACCTACGCATGAGAGCGGAGCGTATTACCGCTGCAGCGTAAAAACTTTCACTCCCACGACACTCCCCTTACCTTCCTTTCATTACGCCCGCCGAACCCTACCCTAACTTTTCCCTGTGTTCGTACGTATTTTCGTAGCGACGCGCTGTTCGTAGCGGCCTAAGCACGCCCATACTGTACAATTTAAATGGCTCCCCCCCGCCTACATTCCTTAACTCCAGCGTCCGTACTAACTTTGTACTATAAACAAGCCCCATCGTCGAAAAAAACGCAAACAATACGGACGCCCGAATCGCCGCTACGAAAATGTCTTTGGTACGACCGGAAGTTGTCACTATGCACATGCGCAGTGCGTTTTTTCTGCCGTTTTTTTGCTTACGATCAGCGTACGTTCGCCTGCGAGTGTAGGTCTGGATCAGGCCCAATGTGACAATGGTCCAGATTCACAGTAATATAGTTTTCATCGTACGTACGTTGTTTGTGTAAGAATTGAGCTACTAATCATACGTAGTAACTTATTTACGCCATCTACGTCCAGAAATGGTACGTAGATAGCGTAAATGCGTACGCATGCGTAGTAGCTCTGGGCCTTATGCACACTACCGGACGTATAACATATACGTCCGGTGTTTAGCGTTTTTTCCAACTGCGCATGCGTAGTACATTTTTTACGTTATCTACGTATCTTTTCCTGACGTAGATTGCGTTAATGCGGTCTGCATACGGCCCGGAATTCTTAAAACAACGTACGTAAAACTAAAACTACGTAAGTGTGAATCCAGTCCAATGTGATAGGGAATGATGGGAATGAAAGATATTCTCTCTCCAGCGTTGCAGAATTTGGTGACACTATAAATATATAGTAATATATATATATATATATATATATATATATATATATATATATATCAACGTGTAATGTGCATTCACTGTATACAAAATGAATTTGAAAATGGAACTCCAATTCCTTTATAAAACCAAGGAGTTTAGTTCATATGTTAATATATAGAAAAAAAACACTAACATCCACTGTTGAAAATTTTTTTGAAGCTATATGTATAACACATTATAAAAATAAATAAATAGATAAATAAATAGATGAATAAATCAATAAAATATATCTAGAAATTCTAGGTGCAGCCAATTGCAAATAAATAAATGTGGAGTCCAATAAATAGAAAAAAAAATACAATTTAATAGCAAATCCAATAAAAAAGAAATGATGGTACAAAAAATAATGTCCAAACGCAAAGTCCAATGAAATATATCAAAGGCCAATGAAATATATATAGAGTGCCCCTAGCAATAATACATTGTTCTTCAATATTACTGTGTTCCTCCTCCTTTTTTCCTAATTAAATATGTCTCTGAAAAAGACAGAGAATGTCTACTGCGCATGTGTAGTAGCTATTGTATGTAATCTACGTATCATTTCGATATGTAGATTGCGTATATGCGGTCTTCTGTAGAAGACGGCCGTAGTTCTGGATCCGGGCCAATGGACTGAATCCAGACTTAAGTTAGTGCTTTAAATTAGTTACTCCTGTGTTAAACCAACATTATTAACACAAAACAACACTCTCTTTCTATTTTAGACTTCCATCATCTCTGTTACTTACACTGCTGTGTAGCTGATCATACAGAGTCCTGAAAGCAATTTTACCATACACCATGGCTGGTCCATTGTGTAAAATATGGCATAGAGGGTAAGATTGTGAGCAGAGCCCTCATACCCACCCAGTGTGTTTTGTTATTACCCAGTCTTGCGTATACTGAAAGCGCTATGTAATGTCATACCTCCCAACATTTGAGAATTCGAATGAGGGACAAAATTTACGACCTGGGAGAGGGGTTGTGTCTTGTACCACCTGGTGGGTGTGACTGGAAAAGTGGGTGTGTCTTGCATTGCCCAGACCAGCAGTTTTATCTGTTCTGTCTCTTTTATTTAACAACCATCCATATGTCTGCCCATTATTATTTGTCCAGGATTCATATGTCCAGCCTTCATGTATTCCCCTTATTATTATTATGTCCAGCCTCCATATGTCTTCCCACTGTTTATTTGTCCAGTCTCAATGTCTCCCTTTTTATTATTTGTGTATCCTCCATGTCTGTCACTTATTATTATCTATCTATCTATCTATCTATCTATCTATCTATCTATCTATCTATCTATCTATCTGTCTATCTATCTATCTCATATCTATCTATCTATCTATCTATCTATCTATCTGTCTATCTATCTATCTCATATCTATCTATCTATCTATCTATCTATCTATCTATCTATCTATCTATCTATCTATCTATTTATCTATCTATCTGTCCTCAGAAAAGATTGCTCCTGTGACCACACGGTTTGTGAACAGTGTAGCGGTAGAATGTACATTGTTTAATGTTTAACCTTAACTATAACCATCCCCTTCCCGCAACCCAACCCTAACCATCCCCAAACCCTAACCTTAACCTTTCTTTCTCCACAGCCTAACCTTAACCCTTCCCTAACCATCCTCATTCAGAAGCCTAACCCGAACCCTCCCCTAACCCTTAGTTTAACCCTCCACTCTCTGCAGCCTAACCCTAACGATCCCTGACTCGCAGCCGGAATGCATATTTTTAGTACTATGCAGTCAGGAATGGTAAAGACAAAATTAAGCTGCATCATTCTCAAAAATGGGTCCTTCGATTCAGAAACTGCATCACTTCATATCTATGTATTAAATTTCCCTCCACATTTGCACAAAAGAACTTGCTAATAGCTATAAGGGTTCTTTCAATCAATCTGAGGCAATAAAAATAATTTTTCAAAGTGACAGAAAAACATTCATCAGCAAAACAAGCAATAAATCATCGGGGCGGCTGAGTGATAGTCAGATGCCCAGAAATACACAATACATATATAAACCTGAAATAAAATAAACCTGGACTTGTATTTAAATTAAAACATGCTTTACTTAAGAAATATGGACCGGATCCAGAGTTAGGTCCGTTAGTGGCCTGATTTGAATGGAGGGCCCTCCAGATGTTACGAAATGAGCTAAAGTGGGTGGGGGGGAAGCATGCTAAGTGTACAGTGTGGGAGGAGGCTCCCACACTTGTGCGGATTAGCGGTTGTACAGACTGCTGATCCGCAAGATTTACTTTAGGCAGGCCATAAAGCCGCACGAGAAAGAGGTGTGACAGGGGGCGTTCCCTCCCCCCTCTCTCTCTGTCGGACGGACGGACCCCCGCACTTACAGACAGTGTGCAGGGGTCTGGATTTGTTTTTATAATACTACATATTGAACATCTTCTGCTAGCACCATTTTGTGGTGGCCAAGTTAAAATTAAATTGTTTAAAATAAATCATAAAATAGAATATGGAACTGATCGTAAAAAAAAAAAATTAATCTAACTTAAACGCGTGCCTGAAAAGCTGGGTGACCAGAGCAAATTTCCTTCTCACTTTCCAAAAAATTGTTCATGGTTGAAATTGTACCTGGATTGAAAATAAAGTGCCCTGTTTAATCCAGCATGAGTAATATAAGTGTCTGGTAACACTACCTCATTACCTCATACCCCAGAGAAAGCTGACATGCAACTCAGCAAGGCTGTCACACACTGTAAATAATGTACATTTCTAGACACAGAAAGGTGCGATCCACACGCATGAAATGTATTTTGAGCAATGGGAATTAATGGATCAAAATTTCAGCGCAAGTCACAATCAACTGGATAAAGCATTTTACTGTTCAACATTTATAAAATCATTTAACGTTTATATAATCTTTGATTCTGCTAATGATTTTTCATCTAAGAGGATTTAATGGCCCCTAAGGGTTTTTTGCTGTCTGGCAAGCAACCAACATCTTCCGCTTTCATCATCTACAAAGCGTGTTGTGGAAGGGTCATACTGGCTCCTTTGGCATTTGGACATTGCTGGGGTTCGATTCATAGGGGTGGCAGGTTGCAGAATGCATGCTCCGGTATCTAAGGTTTCTCCACTTCGGAGCTTGGTAAAGAAAACATTCTTTTAATATCAAGGGTGCCGTGGTTTGGAAAGTACTGTGATATGTCACATACGATGTTTTACACAGGCAAATGAATGACATATGGGATTGTTTTTATATTGATTGATTAACATAAAAAAAAAATAGAATTTGCTGCAGATTTAGCCAAACAGATGGCAGATGTATATGTCTGTAACTGCACAGCTCAGGCACATGTAAAACAAAGGGATGTAAAAGCATTTCAGTAAAAAGACTGCTCACCACACTGATATGCAACTATCATCATCATCATTTACTAATTATGTAATGCCACTAATTCAGTTTTAGAACCGGGAGAGAGGCATAAAATACCCCTGTCACGCCCCTCTCTTGTTCATGACAAGTGTGACTTACATTGCCATAAGGCAGCCTTAAGCCACACTAGCGAATCAGAGGTCTGTATGACCACTGATCTGCTCGTACGTGGGAAAAACCACCCTCGCTGTACAATCTACATGCTTCCCCACACCCACCTTCTCACTTAAATGCCTTTGTATGGAATTAAGTTGATGGTAGGAACATTAGTGTTATTGGGCCAGATCCTAACCTATGTACGTGAATACATTTTCCGCTAACCGCTGATGTAAAATTGCCCATTAGTATTTACGCCACGTAACTCTGAACGTACGTTCCAGCCACGTATCAACAGTGTAACTATGAACAAAGGGGAGTGACATCCATATGACGCCAGTAATTATGCTTCGGAGGCGGGGTGAGGCATTTAAATCATACAGTATGGGCGGGCATAGGCACTTGCGTACGTGAAGCCTATACGTGCGCCAGTAGCGACACTTTGAAAAGTTAAGGTAGGGTTTGGCAAGCATAAAATGGCCAAACATAATAAGCACTCAGGTCTGGATCTACCCCAACACTTGTAATACTAGCGTAACATCTTTACATGCATAATGGGGTGCCAGACGCAAGTCTGGATTTGGCCCTTAGTCAGCAAATAAGCTACCAGCATGTTTTTAGAGTGTGGGAGGAACGCAAAGCACCCGGAGGAAACACACGCAAGCGTGGAGAGAATATACAAACTCCTCACAGATAAGGCCTGGTCCAGGAATTGAACTCATAACCTTAGCACCAATGCCCTGTAAGCAATGCTTGGCAAAAAGACTTACTGTACACTGTGGCTTGGTATAATGTCTGATTGTTATTAGCTTCATTACACAATTCAGCAGATATTTATTACAACGACTACCAGCTCAGCGATTTACTTGTCCTCCGCCGTTACAGTTGTCAGTAGATAGAACCTTGAGTCTGGCTGTAACGCAGGGTTTGCGACTTTTTCAAGCTTCCCTTCAGGAGAACCTGGAGGGAAGCCATAGATTGCCACAAGGGGGTGGGGCTTAATGATGTGATTAATGCAAATCATGTCATTAAGTCCCGCCCCTGTCAATCATTCATGTAATCTCTAGTGTTACATGGGATGGACGGGGCTTGATGATGTCATCCATCCCTAGTAACTCTAGGGATTACAACAGATAGCAGTAGCTGGTCAGGGCTTGCTGGAGCTTTGCCGGCTCTCTCGGGATACTGGTAGAACTGCCCAAATTTCGGGAGTCTCCCGAATATTCCATGAGAGTCAGCCATCCTGCTGTAATGAACCCAGAATACTTAAGTCATCTTTCAAGAACATGACAAAGCAGTCTCATTTATAAGCTCTTTCTAGTGATGGCAATGTCATGGGTACTGAGTGATAGTGAGTCATGGGCTCTGATTATTAATAAATAACATTTAATAGCAGCCCCATTACAGATGTAATATGTATCATTTAAAATGGCAGATATTGCTCTTGTTGATAAACTATACTATTCTATTACTATACTATTACTATACTATTACACAATGCTATTATATGTTTTTAATCATTATTGCCCCCCATATGTATTAGAAATTGTATATAGTGTAACTATCAATAGGTTGCTTATATATTTATATTTATTTATTTGAATCGTTATCACTCCATGTTGAATATTTGTTAAAAATTATTTATTCATATTTAATAAGGATTACTATCTTTTTTTAGACAGTAGAATTCCATTGGCTCCTGAATATCACAATAATAGGGAATTGTAGATGGGAAAGTTGGGAAAAACTGTCCCCTATGGAAAAAGTCATTCTCTCTTTTTTGTTTCTTTTTGTTTAGTCCCAAAAAAGTATTTCAAAAACAAAAAGCATTCCAAAACTATGGCCTTTCTGGACACAGCTGCTCTTGTAATGAAGCATTGCTATATTTCCCTTTTTTGGCCTGGATTCACAGATAATAGCGCTAGGAGACTTACGCAAACAGCTTGTGTAAGTCCCCTTGCATGTAATATCTGCGTTTATGTGCGGCAGATGTTACGCAACGGATTTCCATGCGGACGGAACTCCGTACGACAGGACGGCCCTTGCTTCCCGCATGGAAAAAACCTGCAGAAAAGGCAAACAGGGTGTCGATACCCAGATCCGCACAGTTAAGGTTGGGTTATGGACATGGAAGTGTCCATAATTCCACGAGTTCACTCCCCTCCTTTGCGCATCGTTATAGACTCCTGCATGTATGGAAAGCGTGCAGAGGTCTGGATGCATTACTTTGGGCTGGATCCAGACTTAAGAAGGAGCTTGAAATTAAGGACCTGATTTACACTTAAGAATCTTCTTAAAATAAGAACTTAAAGTCACACCTGGGCTAAACCATGTTGATTGCAGGGGAGTCATATTTCATCTGTTGCAAACAGTACTAGTGTTGAGAGGTGATATTTCCCAGCCCAAGTCTAAATAACAGTGTGATAGTAAAGCTGGTCAGTATCTGTGTGCAGTAAGCAATTAAAATATATATCCCTGCATGCAAAGAATACAATTAAATTTATTCCCCTCCTGCAATCAACATGGTTTAGCCCAGGAGTGACTTTAAGTTCTTATTTTAAGAAGATTCTTAAGTGTGAATCAGGTCCTAACTTTTTAATTCTGGATCCAGCCCTTTGGAAGGAAATTGGATGTGTTCAAGTGTCAAGACACTAACTACTTCTAAAGATGGGTTACCATTCTTTCACATGTTGGTTACCTTTGGATAACCTTAAGTCATAAACAGCATCTGTCATAGACGGGGAGAATGCTGAATATTTGTCTTCTTAGCATTGTGCACCCGAGGATCTACAAATATTTTGCTTTAATAAATGTTATTACATTGTTGAGGGATTTCAATAAAAATGCTTTCATTTAGTTTTGTATCCACAGGGCAGATATTTCTGCTTGTCCTCCAAGGTCACCTTTAGAAAATAGTCATTAGCATTGCTTGAGTTGGGAAAGGGATTATAAGGGTCTCCGTTGAGTACTTAATGCTTATGGCATATGTACAAGAATGTGACCACTTCTTATTCGCCCTTCTCAAGCTTGAGCCTTAGATCCTCTGAATTTTGTTGTGACTTTGAACTTATTTTTCTGTATTAATTATATCCTTATCCCTTTGTTAGTACTCTGTGTCATTGGAAAAAATACTTCTTTGCGGGAATACACAGCGAATATTATTGCACATGCGCTTTTTAACGCAAGGGGTCAGAAGGGCAGTAGACAGACTTAGGAGGGTCAGATAATGAAAAGCTATACCCCTTTCCTAAAAGTATGCAGAATCTAAGAAAGCAATGGACAGAAAACAGACCTTGATAGGCCCTTGTAGTGATCACCTGCAGCCCCAGCTTCTTTCTGCATTGATGTCAGTTTAATTTGTATAAATATTAGCTCTAAATTAAGCTGCCTTTTGGCCACGGTTGCCAATTTTTGCAAATGAATATCAGGAAAATTGTGATAGCACTATCAAAGTACTGCACCAAAGGGGTGTGTCCTGTACCACCAAAGGGGTGTGTCCTGTACCACCAAAGGGGTGTGTTTAGCACTGTCAGGAAAACTATTTCTTAATGAAAATGGCAGCATCAGTATTTATTGATTGCTAAACTATAAGCGAATAAATACTTTCAGAATGTACTGTGCAGACTGTGAATAGGAGAGTTGCTGACTTCTTCACCTTTATAGAAAGAATAAAAAAATAAGTGATTAACAAGAGACTAAAACTGACAGTTTTTAAACACATCTTGGGCGCTGTGAAATTGACCATCTCCATAGCCCTCAATGCCAGGAAACAGGACAAAATTTCTAAATTCTGTCATCTGACCACAATGTCTTGTGGTACTGAATCTGCATCGGGGTTTCCTAAACACTTTAGAGAGTCAGGGAGATCACCCACTTTGGGACTATTGTCCCAGGCCTGGAGCTAATGGGGCCTGCTGATACTTACCTATCTCTGCAGCAGCAGGTAATGGCGGTAACTTACCACTGATACAAGCTTCTCAGAATTATTCATTATTCATTATTCATTAGAGGGCCATTGCTCAGGGAAATGCGCACCAGCCCACTGTTAAAGCAGGTCCATGGCACCCATTTGTGTTGTCACTAATGATGTTACATAAGGAGCAGGTCCCTGACGGCGACCCTGATTACATATGTTACTTAAACGTGATACCAGGATTAAATGTAATGTGCAGCTCTTTGGTGGCTCCACAATTTATGTATAAGCTTTTTGAATGCTATGGTACAAGGATCTTTTTTAGATAATCTCTTCAAACTTTAATATTTATATTATTGGTTAGAAATTTACTCAAGAATTCAGTCTTACATGGATTCTTTATGCCTGGATAGTATCTCTCAGTTGCACAGACATAACCCTAATGGTCTGTCATTTAAAAAAAAAAAAAAACGTCGTATAAATTATATTGATATGTTTAGAGTGAGCTGTGGCTGGTAGTGTACAGACTGGGCTCTGGCTGAAATCAATCAGGGTGTGGTCCGTGAAGTGGTATGCAATGAAGATACAATAAAATCAGATGATGATGTCATCTGATGAGACCCTTCCTCTTGTCTGGGGAAGAGGTGCATCATTTTGCAGTTAGGCCCAAAACTAAAGGTATTCCTTCCAGCATAGAATATAACATTTGGTAATGCCAACCAAAAGTTGTTGGCAGTCTTTAAATCTGTAAAAATAATATACAGATTTTAATGCATGTAAATAGTCTGTTCTAAACGTCTTTCCCAAATAGTTTTTTCATTCCTTACTTGATTCATACATAACCTAAAACGTGTTTAATATTTGATCAATGTTTTGTATGGAAATCCAATTCCCCATTAGTGGGGATAGCAAACACATGACAGCTGGTAATAACAATTCCTCCAGTCTATTTCAATCTAGATTTACAGAGTGAGTTCTCCAGAAATTTGAATAGCTGCACAATTAGTGTCCTGAGCTTAATCACCAATCACTTCTTTATTAAGACATCTGCCAGTTCACAAACGTTTTGCCAGGAGAATTGAGTTATTTGGCAAACTGGACTGTGAGAGGTTTATTTGTTTTATAATTGTGATTGATTGAAATGTAACTTATTTTTTTTATTCTCTGAGATAAAATTATACTTTGTGTAAGTAATTTACAGAACAAAACCAAATTCTCAGATAGGGCACAAAATAATGGGAAACACATTGGTCATATCTGCAGAATTAAATTCATTTAATCAGTAAATAATGTCCTCTTCTCAGGGTTGGAACTACTGACATTGTAGACAGCGCCCCATAGTGGGGCAGTGGGTCCGGAAGGACCCACTATGGGGCTACAGTAATTGTCTTTCACTAATGATTCCAGTAGAGAGGGGATTTGGACATACCATTCCTTTGTTCTGCTACCGCTTCTTCCATCCTAAATACGAGATGCAGTTACCGATGTGTCTCTTTCAGCACAGTATCACTGTCATTACCTTTCAAACTAAGAATACATGTATTTTGGGACAATCACTTTGTTGAATGTTCCTATTTCAACTAGGTACCTGTTCTCAAAGGTTAAGGTTAGGCTTTTGGACAGGGATGGTTAGGTTTGAGGAAAGGGTTAAGTTAGGCTGCGGGATGAGATGTTTTGGGTAAGAGTTAGGAGATGGTTAAGGATGGGCTGCAGGAAGTGAATGGCTGTGAAGAGTGTGCAGTTAAGGCTAGGATGCAGAGGAGGGACAGTTAAAGTTAGACTGCAGGGACCGGATTCAGAGATGTGTGTGTATAAAGTACACAAATATAGCAAGGCAACTCCCATGACACTCCCCTAGCCAGGGGCGTTTTAAGAAGTGAGGGGGCCCGTGTGCAGGATTTGCACATGGGCCCCCCCACCCCTCTTATCTAAGACAGGACTGTCCTGATTCGGGGGCGTAAAGGAGACGGGGCTTAATGGTGCCATAAGCCATGCCCCCTTTCACCCCGCAAATCAGGACAGTTCCACATCAGGGGAAGGGGGACTAATTTTGCATCTATTTCTTCCCTCCGGAAGATATTAGAGGGAAGAAATAGATGCTGAATGGCCCCCCTTCCCCTGCCAACCCAGAGTGCAGGATGCATGGCACAGGGCCCCCTGTTCTAAGGGGCCCGTGTGCACTGCACACCCTGCACCCATTATAGATACGCCTATGCCCCTAGCATGGGTGGATTATCAGTGACTTACGCTTCCATAGGGCACCCTTAACTGTACGTGTGTAATTATGTGCGTATGTTACCTACGTATGTGCGTACATAATTAACCGCTCCCTCAATAGCTCATTTAAATACCCCCCCCCCTACTTCACGTACCTTCAGACGTATGGAAGACAACCATGCCCCTCCGTATGTATGTCCCTAAGTGCAATTTAGTAATCTGTGCCTAATGGACTCCCGTGCCTAAATCCTACGTAACTTGTGTGGAAAAAGTTACTACATGTGCAGTTAATCCTAAAAATACGCCCGCAAACCCACGCAAAATTGTATCTGTCAATACGCTCCCAGGGCAGGGATGGTTAAGGTTAGGGTTAGAAAAATAATAACCTGTCGTTGTTGGAATGTCGCTGTCTCGTCAGGAGCTGCTGGTACATGATCACATTGCATCATCGCTTCATTTCTGTAAAATGACCTGTCGCAATAAAGATCATCGAAGCGGCGAAATACAGCGCTTAAATCTGTAATAAACTGTTACTATGGATTTTTTTTCTCAAATTGACTTTTAAAATGTAATATATATTTGGATAAAAAAATAAAAACATAAAAGAACTATATTTAATTGTGAATTCTGAAATGTTGAATGCAATTCACAAAATTACCCTTGTGCCCCTCTCAGAGGCTACCATGAATTCCCCCTTAAAGTGGTTTCACTAGTGTCAGAAGGTTTGATGGAGCTTTTAATGGTGATGCACCCACTCCCCTGGTAATTTCTAGCTTCTAAAAAAAGGATTTCAGATTGTTTTCAACACGTCTATTGTAATGTGTAGATGTAAGAAGTAACTGTTCACAGGCCACACGTCAGTCAGCGTTAATCAAGAAAGATCTAAAGGTTAACAAAGAAGATGAAATAAAAATGTGCTTGTTTACATCTCAGTCTTCCAGTAGATTGTTAAACTGTCTAATCATATCGGTTCAGAAGGAAATCAAGACTGGTAGGGTTAATTACTAAATTAAGGGGCACATTTCAAACATAGCAACCAATTGAACTTTTTATTTTATTGTCTAGTAAGTAAAGATGATGGACCAGATCCTAACTTAATATTAAGATGCTAGCGAACCTATACAATGCACAAGCCACGGAGGCAGGACCATCCTGGGGCCCGGGACACACCAGTCGGGCCCCGCCCCATGTGACGTCATCGTTGATGTCACGTTGCTGAGCCCCGAAGACCATTTGGCCGGTACGCAGGGAAATTCTCCCCTGCGCATTGGCCCTGAAATGATGATGGGCCTCCATTATCTGCGAGCCCGGGACAGTAGTCCCGGCTGTCCCCCCCTGATGGCAACCCTGACTGCGGCACCCTGGGTTCCAATGATGGCGGCACTGTATAGGGTCAAGACTTAAGTAAGTGCTTGAAATTAGTTACCTTGGCCCAGATCCAGAACTACGCTTCTGTGCGAATTTACTGGCGGACACGTAAAATCGCGATTTGGTATGTGCTACGCATGCGCACGACAGATGATACGCTACGTAACGTAACTCTGAGCGTATGGGCCATTTACATATTATTTGTGTAAATTTGTAGGTGTGGGCGTGCCAATTTTACGTGAGACAAAAGTACGTCAAAATTACGCAATGTATGCGGGGGTTTGCATTTAAAGTGTACAGTATGGGCGTGCTTAGCTGCGTAAGTCCATGTTGCCCATCTGTACGTGGATCTACCCCCTTATTAGTATCTGTGTGCAGTAAGCAATTCACAGATATATCCCTGCGTGCAAAGAATACAATTAACTTGACTCCCCCTGAAATCTACATGGTTTAGCCCAGGAGTAACTAAGTTCAATCACTTACTTAACTCTGGATCCTGCCCAATGTGCGATCCTAAGTAGCATAAGTGTGAGGGGGGAACAATCCCAGGACCTGGACCCTGCCTTAGCATTTACACTCTGGCCCCACAAAAATTGGCCCCAGTGCGTAAATGAAGATAGTACATAAGGGCAAAGCCAAGCCCTTACTGTACAATTTAAATATCTCACCCCTCCCACCATGTGGATATGCTTTTAAGCATGCCGTCCCGCCATGCCATCATATCGACTCCCAGATCTGCGCTGGAGATCAGTAGCGTGCTCATGCGCACGCGGCCACCATTTTCCGCAGGCAAAATGCAGAAAATGGACACTACTATTAAATCACCATCCGACAAAATGATTCTGCAAATCATTTGCCACATTGTCTGCCAAATATTGCAATGAAAGTAATATGACTTTAAATGCTATCAGTCCAATCCAAATCGCATCAGAATGAACGGACCGCCCTCATCCTTCCTGTATTTGTAAACCATCAATTCTGCAAAGTGTTGTGAATTCTGGGAAAAGTGAAACAAAGTCTGTAATAGTTGGAACGTCACACATTTGGCTATCTTCAACTACAGATGGAGCAGGAAAATTGATTTTTCAATTGAAAAGTGAAGATGCCATTTCATTTCACAGAATGTGCTTTTAAAATTACAGTAACACAGATTTAAGGTTAATCACTTCGTTATGTCTCCTGAAAGAAATCCAAGACTAGTAATTTTTTACCCTTAACCCACTGGATGCCCTTTTACCCCAAGCTAAGAAGGACCGTTAAGGGGAGTCTATGGGGAGTGTTAAGGTTAGCCTGTGGGTAGGGGAGTCTTAGGGTTAGGCAGTGGGGATGCAAGTCTTAGAGTTAGGCTGCAAGCAAGGGAGTCTTAGGGTCAGGCTGCAAGGAAGGGAATCTTAGGGTCAGGCTGTGAGGAAGAGAGTCTTAGGGTCTGGCTGCAAGGAAGGGAGTCTTAGGGTCAGGCTGCAGGGAGGGTATTCTGAGGTTCAGACTGCGGGGAGTAGAGGGTTAGGGTAATGGAAGGGGAGGGTAAGAATTATAATAAAAAGGTGGGTTTAAATAAATACTTACCATTTGCCGCTGCTACTTTGTCCTGGGGAATATCAATTGCTTTTCCTCAGCAAGGCAGAAGCAATCAATTTGAAAGTCAGTTCTAAACTGGCGGGTATAAAACAAAAAAAGCACTGTTCTGACCGCAGACCCACACCTGATCTTGAAAACAGATGTGTGATTAATTAAGCGCACCAAATCCCTGACAGCCACAGTCTACACACCAGGAGAAGTTCAGAAGTACCAATACAAAATATGTGGCGATAGGCTAACGGCGCTGGCACCATCCACAGAGAGAGGGGAGTGCCAGTAAAAACTATCAATAAACCATAATGCATAAAGCAATAAATAAAAATAAATGCAAAGAACACTATTAGGTTCATAAAGAACAGATCCGTTGCATCACTGATTAATCCCAAACTTTCCCTCCCAATGAAGCAGGACCCGGAAGAGATGGAAGGCGATAGACGAGCGGTGATAGCTGTTAAAGATGGAATACCCAGGTCGGCTCTCAAACACGATCTCGCTGTCGGGTCCCTGGCAATGACGTCATTGGTCTATGACTTTGAGAAAGGGCAGTACAGCCAGAAAACGCATCAGTCGGAACCGACCAGCAGATCGTGACGTCATTGCCAGGGACCCGACAGCGAGATCGTGTTTGAGAGCCGACCCGGGTATTCCATGTTTAACAGCTATCCCCGCTCGTCTATGGCCTTCCATCTCTTCCTGGTCCCGCGTCATTGGGAGGGAAAGAAAGTTTGGGATTCATTAGTGATGCAACGGATCTGTTCTTTATGGGACTCTTATGAACCTACCTTTTATTTTTATTAATTGCTTTATGGTGGATGGTCCCAGCGCCGTTAGCCAATCACCACATATTTTGTATTGTCACACCTGATCTTATTCATTTTAAATTGGCAGCAAGAATTACTAAACTAAAAGTATTTCTTCAGTTTATCACCAACTTAAGGTTTTTTAAGGAGCATTCACGGTCTCATGCCATGGCCAGTGCTAGGCATCTAGACACCCTTCAGACAGTCACTCCCCTCCCCCCTTGCTTACTTGTACTGTTTCAAAGGCACGAGTATTAAAATGACTCGCTGAAGATTGGCTCCTTCTTACTAAAGAGTAACAGTGTTTTCTCATTGAAGCAAGTAACAAACACAATGGTCCTGATCCAGAAGTCCATCGGACACATGATTCCGCAAGCTGCCGCCGGGTGTCTGCTACAGACTGCGCATACCCCGGGCAGATGTTACGCCGCTGAGGTGTTCCCCATAATCCGCATACCTGATCCATGCAAGGCGGCAGGGATAGGTATGTACATGAGGGTGAGGAGGCGACAGAAGGCACTTCTGCACAGATCTGCGTTTGGGAACTTAAGGAAGGGTTCTGGACACTCCCTTCTTCCATGCAGACTAACAGTCCTCTGTGCGTACAGAACACACACTGAGGTCTGGATCAAGTCCAAAATCTAGATGCTTGGTCCAGACACTGTACACCTCAAAATCACCGGGGCCAAGGAATGAAATTTCCATGGAGTCAAATAATTAAAATAAAATTAAACAGGTGATATTCATTGTCTATTCAAAAACAAATAAAAATATTTTCTTACAAAAGCCTTGATATCCACTTTTTGTGCCCTTTGTTTATAAAGAAAAAAAGGTAATTTAGATACCTAACTGTTAAAATGGGGAAATTTAATCTAACCAGGAGGCCACAGGAATTGCCTTTAGAAATAACAATGCACGGTTTCTATTGCAATTGGTTTTCCAAGGAATGTGAAATAGTTTCATGACGACAATGAACATTTCTGTGGTAAGCTCTTAGGTGAATTGTATTAATTCTTCCTTAATAATTGTAGTATGTCTCAAACATATACAGTAGCAAGAGCAGTTGTTGTTAAACAAAGCTAATACTAGTAAATTAGTTCCTTTTTATTGATACTTAGGGCCTGACTTAATTAGAAATTCACACCACAATAGACGGGTAAAAGTTTGCGGTGCGCTTTTTCCCGTCTATTACGGTAGCAGATTTTCATGCGCGTCTCTTTGAGATGCGAATATTAATCAGAAATATTTTTTTTACACAATTAGCTTTGCACCGCAAATAACGCGGGTGCCAGGCTAATTGAATCAGGCCCTTAGTTAACACATTTATTTTTACAATTTAATCGTTCGCATTTGAACGCTTCAAACTGGAGATTATTTGCAAGTCTACTGCAACTGTCACCTGTATTGTAAACTGTAAGACCATAAGGATGAAAATTTTATAGAGCAACACTGACTACAATCAATAAAATCATAGATGAAGAACTCTGTCAGATATGCTTTCAGAGAAATATGTCTTTTAAAAAAGCATTTCTAACTAGTTTTTATGTGTTTTTTAATATATAACATTAACATTGGAAAATAAAAACAACAACTTTCTTTAAAAAAAAATATAATAATAATAATAATAATAATAATAAATAGTAATAATAATCAAAATAATAGTAATAATAATAATAGTATTAATTGTATTAATATTAATAAATAGAAATAATTTTAAAATTATATATTAATAATAATCATAATAATAATAATAATAATAATAACACTTCTTCAATTTTTCTGTAAACCCCATTTATTGAGAATAATCTTGGTTGTCTGTATTGGACGATTACGTTTTGAGATTAGAGTGTTAATGTAGAGCAAACTTTGATGGCCTTTCTTGCCTAAGGGCAGTGCTTTTGCATTAGTTACTATTTTTGAAAGAATTTCTTTAGGGTAGGAGTAATTAATTATAGAAATGGACCAAGAGCAACCAACTAAGTGGCCTATTATTTAGAAATCATACCATGAGTTTTAACATCCACAGTCATTGATTGACTTGTTACTTGTTTGCCAGGTTTCGGTAATGACCAAGTGAAGTAAAGATGGAATGAAATTTCAAACTGTATTTCATGGTGCTGCTGGCTGGCTCTCGATTGTACTTTGTAGCAAAAACTTGTAAGGCCTGATACAGACTTCTGTGTAAATAAAATTCTAGAGTTCTAGAGTTAGCTGCGCTTAAAACACTGCAGCCAAAAACAAAAGGATTAAAAAAGGGTACTACACCCTCATTAAAAAATAGGAACAATAGAAAATAAATAATCCTTTTGGATAGCGCTGTGTATAATAAAAATGAGACCAAAAAAAAAATCCTAGATAAATAAAAAGAAGAAAAGGCTAGGGGCCTGATTTACTAAGCTGCGGGTTTGGAAAAGTGGAGCTGTTGCCCATAGCGATCAATCAGATTCTAGCTCTCACTTTTCTATTACATACTAGAGAATGTCAGCTAGAATCTGATTGGTTGCTATGGGCAACATCTCCACTTTTCCAAACCCGCAGCTTAGTAAATCTGGCCCTAGGTGTGCAAAAACTAAATTCAGTAGTACTTATGTGTCCATATCCGTTCTTAACACTCAGTAGAAGTCACCCTGTAAAAAACAGAGAAAAAAAGAAAATGGTTAAGATCACAATTTAATAGAACATAAAAGACACTTCATAAAATAACAATAACATCTAATGAGGCCAAAAGTAAAGCACAAAGTCCGTACCCGTCGGTACACGCTGGCGAACGAGGTTCAAAACCCGCTGCTTGGACGAAAAAATGCCCGGGAACCGTCCTGGATGGAGAATGTCAGGGAGGAACCAAAGGTTGAAGCCGTCAGGACGGAGTCCTGTTCTGCGGACTCACTGTATCACCGATCACCGATTTCTGTGTAAATTAGTTGTTTTTGCAGTTAAAAGCAGCCACTTTGAAAACAATTGCAACCTGCGCAGTTACTGTGTGCGGACGTATTACCACCAAGAGATGCAGTTGGCGG
>WWET01000992.1:269501-284778 GCA_011038615.1 Limnodynastes dumerilii
CGGTTCAGCCGGCCCAATTTCGAATATGCCACTGATCTAAAGCTAGAAAATTGGTATTTGGAACCAGAACCTATTTCCCCGTTCCCAATAGCTACAGGCTGCGGAAGTTACGGTGGGTAGATTAGGGTTAGGCTGCATCAGCTGTGGTTAGTGTTAGGCTGCAGGGCATGGAGAGTTAGAGTTAGGCTGGGGGGCATCTACAGTGATGGTTAAGCTGGCAGGAATAGGATAGTTAGAGTTAGAGCTGAAGAAGGGGAAGGGTAGGGCTATGCTGCGGGAAAAGGAGGGTTAGGGTAAGAAAATGCTTAAAGGTATGATTAGGTAAACAATCGCATCACCGCCACCTTCCACAATAGAGACTGATGCAAAAAAGGCCGTCATACGGTCAGGGATAAGTAAATACGCCGAAAAGCACAATAAGGTTGTGTATTCTTGTCAAGTTGTGTAGACACCAGCGCAGGATCAGTCCACTGTTTTGTATCATGCAAATGTTGGTCATGCTTTAAGCAAGTTTTCTGTTAGTTGACAATGTGAATTTACAAAATTTATTGTCATAAATAAAGTAATTATTATATCAAATGTAATATTTATTAAAAGCAAATAGCTTGACCTGATTACCTAGACTGTCAGCACAAAACATAAGCAAAATGTACATACCTTTAGTTAAGCGATTGAATGAAAGTTATAAACTACTTCAATGGTCTCATTTACAGTAGCTGTGGAGTCTCAGCAGTAATAATGATCCCGGATTTAGACATGCTCTGTAACCAGTGCTACTGATCAGGCTAAAATAGTACATAATTACGCTAATGCTAAGGTCTGGATTGGGCTCCTTTGCGAAACATGCTTTAAATGAATTATGTTAATTCACCTCTTTCCTACCACCTAATGCCCATTTGATGGCAGGCAGTAGCAGGTATGTGCTGTATTCTATTCTAAACAGCCTCAGTGACAATGCAAAAATATTCAAAAATATGTCATGCTGTCAGATCAGACCAGAAGATCTGCATAGTCTTTAAACGGAGCCTGGGCATCAGTGGAATCACTTAAGGTCATTGGGATATTACAAGGGACAAGCCTATGCAAAACAAGACTGACAGCACCTTCGGGTTGAACATTCCGAACAACAATTTTGAAAAGTTTGTGTATCACTATCATAAGGCCATTAGGTTGGGCTGGAAGCTGGTATTTTAATAGTTAAAAAAAACATCCATTATTGGCACAGCTATTTTTCACTGCTCTTATCCATTTTGATTTCAAATTGCTCCATCTCAGAAACAACAGAAGGTTCATGGACTGACATTTAAAACCTCATTAATCTCCATTACCTTCCCAGTTGTCATTGCTATGCAATTTGCATGTAATCTGAGCCATTAATTAGGAGTTTTTTGTTGATTTCTTTTCATACAAAGTCATAAAATGATGTCACTTTTTTTGGCGCCAAGCTCCTGTGCCACCATTAACCAGTCAGCGACAAGTTCTTTAATTTCACGAGTGTCAGATTTTTGGTAACAGATATGAAGTGTTTGTAACTTTCATTTTTGAATGCAGGACAGGAATTACATTAAGTGCACTTCGGTCTGCAAAATACAGTGTCAAAGGCAGTTGGCTTGAATTTACAGTATATTCCAGCAAGAAAACAGCAACTTTTTGAAACAGTGTGGCAGAGGTTCATCATAGTGTCTGCCAAACCACACATTCCCATACATAGGATCATAAATCCAGTTGTAATGTGTGGGATGAATTTGTTACCTGGCACACTGTATAAATAAGTCTGGAGAATACCTAGCCACTATTATTATGCAAAGTCTGCCAAACAATGTTTATTTTATGCCTCAAACAGGTAATTTTTTTCAGAAATTAAATATTAATAACTTTCCAGGCTGGTTGGACTGATGGGAGAACTGTTATATGTTCTCAAACTTTCCCAATATACACCTCTAGCTGGGTCATTGTGTCACCTGTGATTTAATAAGCTGCCAGACGAGACATGCTGTCACCCATTCTTAAGTTTACAAGGCAGAACCCTTGACCATTCACAAGGCAGGAATGGCCAACCTATTGGTTCTCCAGGGTCTGTGAAACTACGAGTCCCAGCTTGCTTCAACTGCATAGGTATAGCTGACACCTTACAAAGCATGCTGGGTGTTGTAGTTTCAGAACATCTGGAAAGCCACAGGTTGGCCACGCCAGACCTTAGGCATTAAACAGATGCTTAGACACTGCATAGGTTGTCAGGCAATTAGCCGGGGTAAATAAAAAATCCTCCTAATCAAGCCACTCTGATCCAGAGTCATGAAACTACAATCGTTTGCTAGCATTGTTTGCTAAATCTAGCAACCAATCGTTTTCTTTCATCATCTAACATCTACTTATGAGTCTGGTGATTGGCTGCACTGTGTTTAATGCAGATTTGTCCCTTTAGATAGGGCAGAGTTTATGAAATGTAGACCTGCGGGTGTATGAGCAGGGTTGACGACTTTTTAAGGCTTCCCTCTGGGAGATCCCGGAGGGCAGCTATTGATGCCTGCAAGGGACGGAGCTTAATGACGCTGTTTATGCAAATCGTGTCATTAAGCCACGCCCCTGTCAATCACTATTGTGATCTCTAGTGATCTAGGGGGTGGGCGAGGCTTGATTGCATCAGTCCTGCCCATCCCTAGTAATTCTAGGAATTACAATTCCTCCTCTCCCGGGATACCTTACATTAGTCTTCCTAAGCCCCGATGTACGAACACTAAACTGTTTGTTTAACAAGGTGCTTTATTCCTGGGTTACATTTCCTACAATTTTAAAAGAATTTCTATGCCAAAAAAAAATTGTTCATTGCACAAAATGGCTACCTCCACTATGTGTAGAAAACATGTACATAGTATAATGCATTTGGCCTTTTGTATATAACTGGAACTGTCATAAATTAGGTCCATGCCTCTGCTTTTTATCAAAAGAAACAACTGGCACCAGTGTTGAAAGTTTTTCTTTGGTTCATTGAGCCAAAATCACAATAAACGACACATATTCAAAGAAAACTTGGGAAACGAATAAAAACAATGCCTGGGATCTTTTAATTATAAGACTAGCAAATTACTCTTTTACTAAGCACAGCAATCAGATGATGGATTAAATAATTCCCATTCAAGCCCCCTCCCCCCACCATTTCTATTGAATGGACGATATGTACTAACTTTTCCAACTAGAGTCATTAGACTCTGAAATCTCCATCAATTTTAAAGTCTAGGGCCTATGCCACAGCGGGATTTGACATTAAACATTCCCCAGGATTTCTGCCTAAATGTGAACAGGACTTTGTTTAACTTTCTTAAATATGTTGACACAGATGGGAGTTGGGGGCTAGTTACTCTGGCTAAATGGTAAAGACTTCATGTTTAATTAGCAGAACTAATTTGATATGTGAAACCCTAGCCCTGATTTGAGAGATATGTTTATTTGACTTGTTTCTTTTTCTTTTTCTGACTCTTTAGATCTGGTGCGAGGATATTCTATGACCCCGCCTGTTCTGGACATTACAGCTGATGAACTAGTGACTAACGTGAATGAAACACTAACTATCACCTGCAGGTAAAAGGCCACTATTGACAGTGACCATAAATTTGTTTGGGTAATACAGGCATGTCAATCTTAAAACCCCAATTGGGCCAAACAACCAAAGTCTAAGATTGTGTGGATCGCAAGAAAAATAAAAAGTCTCATCCAGCCTCCAGTATTCCCCATCCATGTCTCTCCAGCCTCCCCAGTATTCCCCATAAAAAAGAAAGAAATTAGGCAGCGCAGAGGCTCTATATATAGCTAATAGTAATAATATTAATAATAATCTTCCAAAAGATTTTACATTAAATAGCTGTGATGGTTGAAAAGGACAAAGCTGATGAAGTAACAAAAAGACCCTTTAATAAAACATAAGACATACACATAAATAATAAAAATCAATTATATATGAGCGACCCTTGTGTTGGCAAAAATAATATTAAACAACAAATAAATAGAATAATACTTAGCAGACTCTGTAGAGGGCATGGACACACGGGAAGGGGAAAGTCCTCGAGGTAATTATACTCCTCTATAGATTCCCGATCTAGTCTTGTATAGCTGCCCTCAAATGTAATCCATATGCTGGTGGCCAACCTAGCAGTAGGAAGTCGCTGGTAAAATGGACTGATGTTGAACGATACAATGTTTCCTATGGAGATGAGGAGCTGGCAGGAGTCCAACGGTTGATAGACTACACACTCCGAAATAAACATGGATATGAGCTTCCGTGGTACTTTAGGAGTTAGCAGATTTTTAGATATTCAAGGCTTCCTGATAGTCGAGCATAGGCTGCATTAAGACAATACAGCTCCCACTGGCCAGGATGCAATGCGAGACCGAGCAACCGGAGCGAGGATGAGGACAGCAGCTGCAACCACACTCAGGTTTCACCGAATGAGCTCTATAAGGTAACCACGCATATAGTAAGGAGTAGTACGTCCTGCTTCTATATAAAAAGTCCGTATGATTGTTGGACAAAATGCAAAGCTCCAAAGGAAGAATCAAATAAATACAAAGGGTCGCTCCAATTGTCATAACTGCGACGCGTTTCGTGCCGTCAAGGCACTTTCTCAAGCAGGTTATTCCCCATCATGTCTCTCCAGCCTCCCCAATATTCCCCATCATGTGTCTCCAGCCTCCCCAGTATTCCCCATCATGTCTCTAAAGCCTCCCCAGCATTCCTCATCCATGTCTCTCCAGCCTACCCAGAATTTCTCATTCATGTCTCACCAGCCTCCCCTTTATTCTCCATTATGTTTCTCCAGCCTTCCCAGTATTCCCCATCATGTCTCTCCAGCCTCCCCAGTATTCCCCATCATGTCTCTCCAACCTCCCCAGTATTCCCCATCATGTCTCTCCAGTATTCCCCATCAAGTCTCTCCAGCCTCCCAAATATTCTCCATCATGGGCCGGATTCACACAGAAGTGTGTGATCCGTAGGTGTGGATACGAAAGTATATGCATCTAATTCCCCGCTCCACTCCCCCTCCCCGCTCCAGTTTTTAAGTGACCAAAGGGCACTTAGGAGTGTCATAGGGCACCCTTAACTACATGCGCGTAACCATAAGTTCACTCCCCTCTCTCGTTCGTACTGTCAGACTCACGCAAATACGGAAAGCATGCAGGAGTCTGGATCTGGTCCCCTGTTTTTACATCAGTCTTAAACAGTTTCTTGGGAACTTTTAGGACCATAACAGCAGGAGATCCATAATTTCCTTTATCAAGTAGGAATGTTGCTGATAAGCTTCTTATCATCACCCTCTATATAGTCCTGTCATCTCCTGAAAAAGTGCCTTACATTATTAAGCAAAACCTAGAAAGGGCATAGGTTGTTTTTGATTATAGAGTCTTGTTGACTTCTATCAGTCCACCAGTTTATTATTGGTTGCTATTTATGGATAAATAAAAAATGTAATAGGAGTGGAACACTTGTATTTAATAGAGATATAGTTAATATGAAATAATGTTTTACATTATTGGATATAACTAACTATTAAAGGAATGGCTATGAGCCAATAATTATAAAGGGACATACAAATTTCTCTTCTTTGGTAGAAGGTTTGTATTTTACATTATTGTTTTCTTTCATAGCCAGTCACCATTCTATCCTTGCTTTGTATGTTTTACCTACATTCATGACCACAATTTGACTCAACCTAAAATACATCCCATTATTTTTAAGATTTCCTAATACACTCACACTCTCACGCAGTTCGGATTTCATGTTTCTTTAGTTTTCTTTCAATCAAGCAAATTCACATTATTATTATTGTGTACTTTTATGGAAAGTCATTTTTTTTAAATGGATTTTCTTGTACTTCAAATTTTGGGCTGCTCATACCTTGAAAGTTCACCGACCCCAGACATTTTCCAAATCTAATTTAGCCTAAAAGACATTTTTTGATAAATGTTCACTTCAACTTAGCACCTGGCAAACTTTTCCAAAATCCCCTAAAGTGAAACTACTGGCAGGTTAATTGTTTTATACAAACTTAATACGCAGCTAACAAATGGTTCAGTATCTAATAGTAGAAGATGTATGAAAATATTTTACAATTATGAATACTCTATAGTCTATTTTGCCAAAGATTCTAATGAAAGTAATAACGTTGACACCAGAGGTAAGAGGCCATGAACCACAAACAGCACTGGCAATATGTTATGTACAGTTTACCAGAACATTTCTACTTTGGCATGCAATCTTCCAAAACTTTTCTACTTTGGCTTGTGGCCTACAGGAACTTTTCTTCTTTGGCGTGCGGTCTACTACATCCTTTCTACTTTGGCGTGCGGTCTACCAGATCTTTTCTACTTTGGCGTGTGGTCTACCAAAACTTTTCTACTTTGGTGTGCGGTCTACCATATCTCTTCTACTTTGGCATGCGGTCTAGCAGAACTTTTCGACTATGTCTTGTGGTCTAGCAGAACATTTCTACTTTGGCTTGCAATCTACCAGAACTTTTCTGCTTTGGCGTGCGATCTACCCGAACTTTTCTACTTTGGCTTGTGGACTACCAGAACCTTTCTACTTTGGCATGCGGTCTACTAGAACTTTTCTACTTTGCTGTATGGTCTACCAGAACTTTTACGCTATAGCAGGGAATCTAACAGGGCATTTAGGCAATGGAGTCCAGAACCGATCAGTAGAACCTTCTGTCCATCACTGTGGTCCCTCCCCCTACATGCAGGACATGGGTGTGTAATGCCAGCCTCTGAAACGCACAATAAACGAGTTGCCCAGAAAGAGACAATTCACAGCTACTGATTGGGAGCAGGAGAACAGTGACATCTGATTGCTCGGGTGTGTCCTTCAGAAATAGTTGGTTTTTATTGTTCTGGATCAAAGAGTAGGAAATAAAGCCGGACACCCCAGCCATCCCCTCTTTTAGGTTACATATTCAGATGTTACAGAACATCAGACACAACAGTAGTGCCAGACACCCGGGAAGACTGTCATAGTGCGCCCTGGGTGGACAGCAGGAAGGACATCTCACTGATAACGCTGGCTAGGCTGGACAACACAATGGAAGATATGGCTGGACCATGGGAGGACCCTGGAACAACCCCATTGGTTCATAGCACCTTGGCTGTTGTCTTTATATTTGGTGTGGTAGACCGCAGATTACAGTAGACCGTTCACTAAAGTAGTACCGAACTGTGTTATAATGTTCTCCTCTGTTCACATGTCACTGGTTGATACATTGCTGGTGAATAAATATGTGTACCTATATATGTCTACCCTACTTATCTATATACCCGGGTCTGTTTTTCCAGTATTTCAATAAATCCTGATATTTATTTTATTTAATTTTATTTTATTTTATCACATTGAATAAGTTGACATTGATTTAATTATTATCTTTATAAAAAGTTTACAACTGGAATAGATCTGTACGTGTTTGTCTGCCTTTCTAATTATTTTATTTCTTTAAATTTTACATTTGTTTCAGCACAAAAAAAAGTATTTAGGCAAAAATGACACATAAGGTAAATACATTTTTTCTAAGCGACTGCTGAAGACTGAAGAAAACATTTATTATATTACAACTGTGTACTATAGAACACATGTACCATATAAACAGATTTAAACAACATCTCTTTGATGTCAGATCAGAATTGATTATGAACAGTTGTGCTACATTTGTGTCTCAAATATTTCCCACATGGATTTAGATTGTGAATTTAAATAGTCTGTCTGTACCTCTTGCAGCTAAATGTATCACTGCTGCGTCTGTACAATTCATGTATTTAGAGGAGGAGAATGATCATTTAAAAAGATAATAGTGATAATAATAAACGGCTTCTTACGTGTGGATTCCCAGAAATAATCTACTATGTACACGTAGTAGATTATGTACGCAATCTGCATACCTAAGTCTTTAAAGATCACACATAGTGATTTAAGATAAAGGAGGCATGCCAGTCTCGCCTCAGTGAATAAATAAGAGTGGCCGGGGGGAGTTAGTAATATTAGCCGATGAGGTAGAGGTAAGAGAAACGCTGTACGTGTTTTCCTTCTTAAGAAAGAAAATAAGCACAGAAAGATAAGGTTACCAATGGCACTCTTAATTTCAATTAGGCTACTAAAAATGGGGGTGGTTTGTGGGGCTGGACAGGAGAGTTAGGTAACTCCCTCTTAAATCTTAATCTGGTCCAACGTATATGCTAATTATATAACTATACATATGGTACAGTATAAAATTTGAAGGGTGTATATTTAATAATGCTTCTAAAAAGAAAAGTGTTGTTCACAGCAACCAATCAGATTACAGGACCTAATTAGGACCTCTGTGCGTGTTGCATACGCATGGAGTTCTGTAAGTCCACATGGAAGAGAAGAGTAAACTCCACTGTCACTCCCCTCTTATGTACACTTACATGTCCAGAACCCTAACTTAAGTTCTACGCAACCCCCTCCCCCTCATGTACATGCCTATCCCCGCTCCCCTTGCAGATTAGGCATGCAGATTTTGTAGGCTGTCCCATTGGATAGATCTCCTAGCATACGGAACTGAGTTTCATACGTTAGGAGATCCATTGCGTAAGCGTGGTGTTATCATTTATTTAGTGAAAGTATGGCCAAGAATATCAGCTAGAATCTGATTGGTTGCTATAGGCAACATCTCCACTTTTCCAAACCTGCCGCTTAGTAAATCTAGATGTTGCAAAACTTCAAATTCCGGCATTCTTTGACTGCAAAGGCATAGCTGGGACTTGTAGTTTTGCAACACCTGGAGAGCCACAGATTGGCCAGACCTGATCTAGAGCATTCTATGAAATTATATCCAGAGTATTGTTGGTCGCTATAGACTCTGAGTTTATAATACTTAGCCCATAGAGCCAGAACTGTTATTCTATAAGTCAATTGTTAGCCCACTTTCCATTTATTACTGATTGATTGTTTAGTGAATATAAGGGTGTGTCACATATTGGCCCGGATTCACAGTTGCTAAGTTTTCGTCTTACGTACATTGTTTTAAGAATTGAGCTACTACGCATGCGTAGTAGCGTATTTACGCTATCTACGTACCATTTCTGTACCTGTCTAAAGGCCGTGCTTATGCAATATACGTGCAGAAATGGTATGTAGATAGTGTAAATAAGCTACTACGTATGCAGAGTAGCTCAATTATTAAAAAAGCGTACATAAGAAGAAAACTACGTAACTGAATCTGGGCCATAAATAATTTTTTTTGCTCTTTCTACCAATCCTCTACTTGGCAGCAATATCCCGATTTTCATTCAAAATCATAATAATTGATTCAAACTGAGGTCAAATTTTACACACATCAATGTATATATATGTTGTACACCATATGTTTTCCCATATAAACTCTTGTTATATATTTTTTCATTATATCATAAACCATCTATATAACATTTAATAAATAAACACAGCAGTACAAAACATAGCAACCCTGAAGTTTATACAACCCAACTTCATACCAGAGAGCTGGGATAAAATAATAATTTGTTGTTTATTTTACCGTAACACATTCTAGTAATGTCTGTAAGTAAGGCATAAATAACATATACATCATGTATTCTATTGATAGATAGTTTGATACATTGCCATATTTAAAAAATTAGGCTTCAGTTCCACAGAACAGTTTTATATTTTTAAATATTGCATTATATTTTTTTTTAACTATATAGACACCTATAGTAAATACAATTTGTATTGATGATTTAATCCTGTTTTACAGATATCCGTTTCATAAACTATCAAATATATCAAATGCACTTACAGCTTAGTAATTATTAGAGTAATTCCAGTCAAGGGTGGAACACATAGACGGCCCATGGCATAGGCCATATAGGTGGCCGCCTATGGCCCCGCGGGTCTGGTTTTTAGCGTAAATAGGCCCTGTGTTGCCATAGCAACACATACACAGTGCCTGGACGCAGCGATCCGGGCACTGTGTATGTGACTACAGTGTCCGGGAAATGAAGGCCCCACGTGGGGCCGCGGCAGCCAGTACAGTGCCGCCAGGATGATGATGATGATGACAGGCCCCAACAAGCGAGACTGGGCAAAGCTATGCAGTACTGTGGGCGGAGCTGAGCAGCCCGTGTTGTGTAAAAGAAATTGTCAGCAGTTGACAGCTTTAAACAGCGCACAGCACTCTGTGTATGAGTGTTTAACACTACGGCTAATATTTTATTATTTCTGTCCTGCTGCAAAAATTGTTGTAACTCATTTTATAATTATTATAATTATTTTCTCTGTTTCTAATACAAGGTTGAATTTTAGTGTATTTTAATTGACAAGTACCTTTTACCTAAAATTCATTTATCCATATAAAATAATGCACAACCTCACAAATCATAAATACACTGCTTGGTATAAGAAAACACTTTCCATTTACATAGTATGGTCTATTTAGGTCACTCAATACAACAAACAGAAATATAGATGACATCAGTTGAGTTAATAAAGTACTGATTCAGAGAAAAGAAAGAAACCGACTAACCACTCCCCCTGTTTCAGGAGTGCAACATAAGGAAGGAAGTCTTTCCTGCATATAATTAGGCACGTACGTAGCTGTGAATCGGTTGTGCATAATGCAGCTTAAAATTGCTTATGATTCAAAGATACGGAACTAAACGCACTGATTAGGCTTTGGAAAAGTAATGGTTTGTTTTTTGTTTTTTAAAAAAACATCTCATTCTCTCAGTAACATATGTAAACAAATACAACCATTAACAATACAACTTGAAATAAGTTTAATCATGATAAACTTTACAATTCACATAAACGCATACTGCATGAAGTTAGAGATTAAATGATCCACTTCATATAGACTTTCATATAACATTTTAAAAATAAGCATTTGAAATATAAAAACAACACAAACAACCAATACAGTTAAATATAAGTAAATGTAAGATAAGGTGATCCAAAGGTCACCTAGGCTGGTACTGGTATTAATTAAAAATAAATATTGCTGTTGGTGGGGGGGGAGTCTTATCCACTCCCCCAAATAAATCAAAAGAGGAAAAGAAAAACCACAGTGCTAAACCTAATATAAGACTTAAAAATAGTGAATTCACCAGTATTGAAATAATTTACTGAGCAGTGGTAAAATCAACAATTTATTAAATAGACATAAATGAACAACCATATAACAAAATACAATCAATAAAACAACAACCATAAAAATAGTGTGCAGCTGCAATTAGGGCTATAATATTTATTTCCCTCTTTAAATATAAGTAAACGTAGTATTTACTATATAAATATAGTATTTGTATTTGTTCACAAAATTAAAACGTCTTGCGCAAAATGTAAAATCAGCATTGGCTTAAATAAACTAGCCTTTAATTGTTTAATTTAAAAACACACATCCATTGACTATAAACACGCAGCAGGTGTGGCCTGAACTAAGTAGAAGACGCCTGGCCTCACAGCAAACAATATGATTCTTCAATTTACTAGTGGTAGAGGGCTACCTTAACTTTTCCTGTGCGTATTTTAGTTTACCCAAGGCACTCCTACTTGTGAATCAGTCCTAACTCTGTTGGCACGCATATACTGTACATTAGTAGCCCAGGTGCTGCTTATTTGCATTAAGAGTCTTGCCCCTCTAGCCACGCATGCCGGACTCATTCCGTGACGATGCCTGCATCAATCCAAAGTCTGACGTCTGTGTATGCGAATCAGTAACCCATAGTTTACATGCGTATATATTTGGGTTCTGGGCATGCGCAGTATAGCTGATCGTAAAAATACGCACGGAGATTCTACACTTACTAAGTGTGAACACAGTCCATATATACTTAGTAAATATAAATTTCAGGTACTAAGATTCTTCTTCAATAGGCCCTTCCCCAACTCACTAGAATGTTGATCCTAGCCCCAGAACTTAATATAACAGAGAAAAAATACTTTACTAATCGCTTATGCCTGTCCAAGATCGAAGGTGGAGGGCACTGTTTTTCTAGCGTTGTAATGAATCAAATTTGAAAACGTTCCCAGTTTTCTTTGGAAATATAACTCTGGACACACTAGGTATTGAAAAGTAGAAATTTCTGAATTCATCAAGTTGAAGAATTAAACTGAACTCACTGGCTGCCATTTAGAGCTTTATTCCATTTAACTGCTTCTTTGTCAAAAGACAACAATAACCATGAAACTCATAGCTGTTAGAGTTCAGAATATACAGGGGACTGCCATATATGTCGCAGAAAAAAAGTGAAATATTACGGGAAGTATACAAGACGCAAGGGGTCGAATCCCGTCTGTTATAGACGTAAAGTAAGTCTACATAGAGAGGTTTCAGTATGCACTTCAATAATATTTGCATGAGAGTTAATACAAAAGTAATCATTTTTCACGTATATGTGTGTCAAGGCAGACTAAGATGGCTGCTGCTCTCCATTTTGTATGTGCTATTATACATACATGTTATTAATACTGTGTAGAACCAGACGTTCCAGGAATCATGCAGAACAAGACATGCCAATAAGGTAGCTTGGTGGGAGCAGAGGGTATGTGATACCAACATTATGCAATACTAGCTTATACTGTGCATATGCAATATGTAGAAATGTGTACGATAATTTCTTTAAAATATATTTATAACCTAGTAAAGTAGGAAGTTCCGGCTCTGTTGCTGTCGGGGTATACAGGTCTTAAAACAAGGTCAGCTCCTTAGACTCGCCTATGGGACTGACTGCAATAGTGCCCGCTTTGACCTGTCCAGCTCGACAGTAATCAAGATAGGGGCTGGTGGACACCTGCAGAACAATAGGGGCTCCTGAACCATAGCTGAACATTAATAAGCCATAAACACCAGTCAAAGCTAAGTAGCATTCATGTATTTTGCATATATTCTTAATAAATGTTATAGTTAATTAAGAACTGTGTTGTGTTATCTCCTTTATCTCCTGGGGATAGATTTACTAAGCTTCAAGAAAGGAAAAGTGGAGATGTTGCCCATAGCAACCAATCAGATTCTAGCTCTCATTTTTCTATAACATACTAGAGAAGGTCAGATTGGTTGCTATGGGCAACATCTCCGTTGTTCCTTTCCTGCAGCTTAGTAAATCTGGCCTTTGCCATCTAAGTAACTCTTAAGTTCCGCAAGGAACAATATGCAATATTAAAGCAGATATTATATACTTTTTAAAAAGATATAAAGGAGAATTTTATTGTAGAGTTGTTTCAGTAAATGTACATATATAATCCTTATATTTACACAAAATGATATCTAATTTAGCCAATGTAAATAATTAAAGTGATTTTACAAGCTGGCCATCCTAGTTACTGGTGCTATGATAATAGCATCAAGTACTGTAATTAATTTGTTGCATTGTAACAATTATTAAATGCACTTATGTAGCATTGAGTTATGGTGATGGTTGAGTTAAACTCTTACAATTGAATATTTATATAGAAACCACGTTGTATGTAGACAAATAAATGCTATATTATCATTGTCTTTGTTACCGTGACCCATAATGGCTGCATCCTGCCATAATTAAGTTTAAGTTGCAAATGGAAATTTAAGACTTTATATGTTATATGTATAATTTGCACTGTATTTGAAGCACAGTTTACAAAATAAGTTATATTTCTTATGCTCTTGGTAGAAGAGGATAAGAAATAGTTTTAAATTAAATTTTAGCATTCCATTACTTTTGCATTGCAAAATGTGTTTTGTAAGTATGCCCTATCTGAACATTCATTATAGTAGTCCCATGCTTTTTCAGCCTAATTCCACATAAAAATATAATGAAAAGCATTGACGCCACTGAGCAGAGGGGTTTAAGTGGATTTTTCTTTCCAGTCTGAATACCCATTAAGAGCTGGCAGCTAAAATGCTTAAACCACAAGTTAAGTATTCCATAATAGCAGCACAGTAAGATCAGGGATCTTGCATTTGTGCCATGATTTATGACATGGCATTGACTGGCGCTATTTGTGAAGGGGCAAATTATTGTTTTTTATGAGATGAGAACCAAAGTCAAATTCAGGTCATTTTGGATAGTAAAAACAGTCTTAACTAGCTGGATGGAGCTCCCTCCGAGATTGACAGAAGGCCCAGCCAAGCAGTGCAGAGACCGAAAGGAAGCCTGTGCGGCCAATCAGGGCCTCCTGTCAACCCTCTTCTGCCAGGGTTGTCATTCCTAGCTCGAGAGGTGAGTGGAATTGATATGGGAACATCTCCCTAGTGGCAAATTGATCCATTTATCAGCCACCACCTGCTGGTACCTATAATCTGCATAGTTTATGGCCAGTTTTGTCTCATCTCAAATATTCCACAAAAGGTCATCTTGATTACTCACTATTCCCCAGATTACCTGCTTGAGCAATTTATAATATATTATATTCTTAGAGACCTTTCTGCACATAAAAAAAAATCCCATCATGCAGGGTAAGGGATGAGTGGAGAGCAATGGAGAAAAGAACTGGTAATGGCAGGCTGGAGAGTTCAGGGGCTGGTTGTTGGAAAGGGATGTGGTTTGCTGGTCCGATGTTTTCCGACAGGGAACATGCCAGCACCAAAAATGGCAGCAGCATTCACTGATCGTCAGTTTTCCATCATTACCACGACTCCTGTCCAACTGAATATTGTGATGCCAACATCTCCGCATTACAAAACCTTGACCCTAATCCTGGTTCAAACCCTAATCACTAACCGGGAAAGCAGAACGAGGTGCGGTACACAGGTATAGCAGGTATGAAAGAGTGATTGCCAAACTGGCAACTACATGCCATTGGAAAGTGTACTAGACTATCCTAGTCAGTGACTTTCCCTGGCCACAGCAAGTGGTTGACTGGAGCCTTCACAAATGAGTTGCCATGGGGCTCCTACAACTTTTAACTTGACCCTGGATATGTCAATACTCTTGCATGCTACATTGTAACAATTGTATTGCCCCTGGATTGTTTTCTTACACTTACATAGCATTACACTATTCCCCTTAGGCGCCAGGATCCCAGCAGTAGCCGAGGTGTTGTACAATGCTGGAACAGATAGGGTGGTATGTGCTGTGCTGGTATGTGTAGGATGGTCACTTTATCTGGGAAGGCGACTGTTCTGCACATGCTCAGTGATAAGTAAAGTCCTACATGCAGACACAGAGCGATGGTTGCACTGCACATGGATAAGACAAATGTGTAAATGGTGCATAGGTTGCCACCCATCCCCCACCTTCCCATCCAGAGACCTGCCAACACCCTTGATACCCCCTCCCAGTCTATGTTACTGTAACTTTCTAA
>WWET01000992.1:290372-307906 GCA_011038615.1 Limnodynastes dumerilii
TGGTGGCCCTAATGGGAAATACAGGACTGCAGTTTGTAGTATATTAAATATAAGGGTAAGAAATTGGTTGTGGAAAGTCAGCCCTCAGTACATAGACATGACTTGTGGCTGGTGCAATGTTTTGGTGTAAATAGTTCTTTCTTATGTTCATTCAGCTCTTGATTGGCTGCACTTTCTTGGACACGCCCCTACTGTACCTCCACCCTTCCCTACCTCAACACGCCCCTCAGAACGCAATCTGATTGTGATTGTGCTCTTCAGTTCTGAGCATGTGCAGTGGAGAATCACACAGAGAAACGTCACATCCCTGGCGTACACTCACCACTGGATCAGGCTCAGTGACTTGCCGTAATGAAGCAATTGCTGACTGACACAATCAGACATTATAATGCTTTTTCAAAAGGTTACATACTATGGATAATGTTGAGTAATTGCATCACCTGTAATTGAATGCATAAGTGGCTCTATTATATGATGCACAGAAATGGGATCATTTAAACAAATATGGAATCTGAGTCCAGCACATCCCTTAAGCACATTGGGCCTGATCCATTGTGTAGGGATGTTACGCCCTATAGTAGGGAGTTATATACATGATACGTCCAATCAGAGTTACGATGAGTAATATCTTCAGCGCATATGTGCAGTGTGTTCCCAAAGTCAGATTTCAGTATGCCTCATGTGTAAATATGTTGTCGCTATTAAGCCTGGATCAGGCCCATTCAGTGTTCATGTAGAAAATTGGCTGTAGAATGATCTTGTGCTACAACAAATCTTGGGTTCGGTTGTGCTATCTACCCCAATATTCACACAATAATGGGGTAGATCCAGAACTACGTTTGCCGTACGATTATTCGCGTAGCGTATTTTCGTGCGCGTAAATTCGTTACACTCCCCTCGGCACACCCCTTGCACGTACGTATTTTGTCAAGATACGCTTTCCAAACCCTACCTTAACTTTTGCCAACGTAACCGCATTCATACGCACACGTACGTATGGGCTAGACGAATTTACGCAGCTAAGCACGCCCATACTGTACACTTTAAATACAACCCCCCGCCTACTTCACGTATTTCAGACGTATTTTGGTGTAACGTAAAATTGGCACGCCCACACGTAAGTATTTACGTGACACATATGTGAATGGCCTATACGTTCACAATTACGCTACGTTATTGTGCGTATTTTCTATGGTACGCAGGCGCAGTGCATACAAAACAGCGATTTTACGTCTCCGCCACGCGTAAATTCGCTCCGAAGCGTTGTTCTGGATCAGGTCCAATGTCACTAAAAGCATTTTGCGCAGGCCCCAAGGAGAAATTTTTCTGAGAGTGACCTTTTATGGTGAAGCCAGATAAAACTATAGCTAAGCAACGTTCTAGTATAACTGTGATGCAATAACTAACAGGTTCACAATTACGCTACGTTAATGTGCGTATTTTCTATGGTGCGCAGGCGCAGTGCGTACAAAACAGCGATTTTACGTCTCCGCCACGCGTAAATTTGCTACGAAGCGTTGTTCTGGATCAGGCCCAATGTCACTAAAAGCATTTTGCGCAGGCCCCAAGGAGAAATTATTCTGAGAGTGACCTGTTGTGGTGAAGCCAGATAAAACTATAGCTAAGCAATGTTCTAGTATAACTGTCATGCAATTACTAACAGGTAACTCTTCCTATGTTTGCAGAATAACCGCCCAGTGATAGAACACTCTGATCGTCGACCGCAGCAGGACCACACAGAGATGTACAGTACCCTTATCCTGTCCAGTGTAAAAGAATACGACCTTGGGAAGTATGTGTGCCAGGCCAAAAGCGAGAAATGGCAGTACCAGAAGAGCACCGAGGTCATTGTGCACGGTACAGAATGAATGGGAAACAGAGCGGGTTACTATGCAGTGATATTAGGCTTCATCTATCAGGAGTCATATGCATATGTAAAGTCAGATGCATACATATAAGTTAAAGCTTAGGCGAACTGTGTTCAGATCAGGACATAGGGCCTGATTCACAGATAAGACGGAAATAAGTACGGATTTGTGAAAGTAGACACTTACGGATCTTTGCTGACTTAACTCTCTGTGCGTATCTTTGTGCGTATTTTACAAAAGTATGTGTAGAGTTTGCCACTACATTCAGCCTTATTTAAATGCCCCACCCGCCCTACTTTTCTTCACTTCCAACTTTCGGAGTACTGGCACGCCCCTTCTTCCAGATCTCATTATTAACAGAGGTTAACTCTGTGCGTTACTCATTTCCGTATGCAAGATCTAGAGAGCACATGCGCAATTCGCATAACATAGCCAAGATATGCACACGGCCTGCGTATATTTAGGTACGTTATTAAGTGTGAATCAGGGCCACAGTGCGGAAAAAAGTTTTGGTTTTGTGAGACAATTTTTCACTTGCTTTTATCCTTTCTTTACGCCATAGAGAATCCTTTCATCACTGTGGAGACATTAGAGAACACGGTTATTGAGGCCACGGCTGGAGACAAGATGATCAAACTGCCCGTGAAAGCTTCAGCCTACCCACCCCCTTCTTTTCAATGGTATGTAAATGTGTATTGTTGGCTGCATGACATGAACCAATCCAGACAAAGAAAATATATTCTGCATTCAGGGGCGGAGTTAGCAAGCCCGTCCATCCCCCTCTATGCAGCATGTGGACACTGCAGTCACCAGTCACATGCGGAGACAGGAGTCAGTGACGGGCAGCTTAAACAGAGCTCAGGACTCTATGAGTGTTGAGCACTGAATATAAATAACTTCCCAGCAGCTGATAGCTTAGGACTAGATCCTGATTAGACCGATACCCAGATTCCGCGAGCTGCTTGTGGAAGTCAGATGTTACATAATACATAATAGATCTCCTAATGCATGGAACTTAGTTCTGAACGCTAGGAGATCCGTCCGAAGGGGCGTCAATTCAGATCCGAATGCCTAATCCCAGCAAGGGAGGCGGGGACAGGCATGCAGATGAAGGTGAGGGGGCGGAGCACTTCTGCATGGATCGGCATTCAGTAGTTAAGGTAGAACTCCGTATGTGAGAGGGGAGCGACGGGGAGTGCACTTCCCTCTCACGTGCGGACTTACAGGGCCAGATTTACTAAGCTGTGGGAAAGGAAAAATGGAGATGTTGTCCATAGTAACCAATCAGATTCTAGCTGACATTTTTTAGTATGTTACAGGAAAGTGAGAGCTAGAATCTGATTGGTTGCTATGGGCAACATCTCCTTTCCCACAGTTTAGTAAATCTGGCCCACAGACTGCCGACTTCCGGAAGTCTGGATCAGGCCCTTAGTTCAGAGTGCTGAATACTGTTTAAGCTGCCAGCCGCTGACAGTGTCTTCCATGGGTGCAGGGTTAACGGCTGCCAGGGACTTCTTCCTCCTACATACCCTGTACCAGTCGCACCCCCTACTCTCATGATAGTTATGCCCTGGTCCTGATCCAGACATGGGGGTATACCAGCCGGCATGACGTTATATTTTACTGCATGGTCTCTCCCAGCCATTCCCGAAGTGGCTGTGAAATCGATTGCTTTCGCCTCACCGAGGCAAATCAATTGATGATCCTGAGGCTGAACAGGCAGTAGCGAATGGTGAGTATTAATCTGCACCTAACCCTTAACCTAATTCTTACCCTACCCTCCCCTTCCATTAACCTAACCCTCTCTTCCCTGCAGCCTGACCCTAAGGCTCCCCTCCCTGCAGTCTGACCCTAAGACTGACCTCCCTGCAGTCTGACCCTAAGACTCCCCTCCCTGCAGTCTGACCCTAAGACTCCCCTCCCTGCAGTCTGACCCTAAGACTCCCCTCCCCGCAGCCTGACCCTGAGACTCCCCTCCCCACAGCCTGACCCTGTGACTCCCCTCCCCACAGCCTGACCCTAAAATTCCCCATAGACTACATTCATCTCTGTGTGGCGGTTCTGCAGTGGTGCGACAGGTCTGTGGCAGTGATTTCTGAATGAATGAATGGATGGGTATGCCAATCAGCATGCTTACTCATTCATTCATAAAACTTTCACAACAGTAGTATTTTCAAAATGGAAGCAGCCGAAAATCAGCTTTCATATGACTGTATTTCTAAAATACTATTTTCAAACCAGAGACTGCGGGCCTGATCCAGACCTACGCCCGCGAGCGATTGTGCGGCGGTCGGAAGCGTAAAACCGGGCGAATAAACGCACTGCGCATGTGCAGTATGACAACTTCCGGTCGTCCGAATGACATGAGCAAACAGCGAGCGCATTTTGAGCGTATTTTTCGCCAAAGGGGCGTGCGTTTTGTTCGACGATAGTCCGGACGCTCGAGTTACTACACAGAGGCGGGGATAGCCATTTAAATTGTACAGTATGGACGTGCTAAGCCCCGTACGACCAGCGTATCGGTCCGAAAATTCGTACGGACGCTAGAAAAAGTTAGGGTAGGGTTCAGCCGCCGTAAGTAGGTACAATCAATGGGAGTGTCATGGGCGTGAAAGTTTATACGCCCGGGCGATCATACGCTACGCTCGCGGGCGTAGGTCTGGATCAGGCCCTGCATCCCAAACTCTGCATTTGCTCAGCTTATTTGGCCACGTAGCTGCAATGAATGTCAATGTGGATCATGATGTGTGATACCCACAAGTTAGTGGGTGGTCATAAAAGACCCCTTAAATTGGGCCTATATAGATTAAACATAATGTTGACATATTATCTGTCACTTCATCGAAAGGAAAGTGATTGAAAATACATGTTTTTAGCCAGCTTGAAATATGAAATAGAGCCGGAATAGGACGTCACCTTTGCATTTCCTATTATCAGGTTTAAAGATGGAAAGCTGATAACTACGAGCAGCATCTATGGGAAACACCGCCAGTCACTACACTCTCTGCAGATCAGGGATGTTGTGGAACAGGATGCTGGGAGATACACCCTGGTTCTGAAGAACGAGCAGGCTGGGTTACTGGAGCAGGTGACTTTACGTCTGGTGGTGAATGGTAAGAAGGAACTTGTGCACTGACCAAATGCAAAACTATTACACACAATAACCAATATAAATGGGCTGGATCCAGACTTCAGTAAGTGAAAATAGTTACTCCTGGGCTAAACCATGTTGATTGCAGGGGAGTCATATTTCACCTGTTGCAAACAGTATTATAGTTGAGAGGTGATGTTTCCTATCCCAAGTCTAAATAACAGTGTGATAGTAAAGCTGGTCAGTATCTGTGTGCAGTAACCAAATCAAAGATATATCCCTGCATGCAAAGAATACAATTAAATTAACTTGACTCCCCCTGCAATCACCATGGTTTAGCCCAGGAATAACTCATTTCAAGCACTTACTTAAGTCTGGATCCAACCCCATGTTCTCAAGCAGGCAAGAAAACTCCACATTTACTGGAGATCACAGAATATTTGCAGTTATTGTTCCATGTCTTGGATGGAACCACCATGTTGCGGAAAATCGTTCTTCTTCGCCAATGCATGTGTTCTGGTTTGCTTCTTTATTTCCAAGCAAGATGATTAGTATACCTTAGGCCTCATCCATACTGCAGTATAGTGATGTCTGCCATGATGCAATACTATACACTGAATTCACTACAAAGGGAATGACAGAGGTAGAAGTAGGGATAAACTTTTAGATGCATGGCATGCTATGAACAATGCTTGCTGTGTCTTCTTGTATTGCTGTAGTAGACAGCAATGATCCATTTGCTTTAATTCACTTAGTTTTTCAAGGCTGGGTACACACTGGGGCTTTCTCAACAGACAATCTTTCTAATCACACAATCAAAAGACCGTTTCATCAGATATCTGACCAGTGTATACTGTCCAAAGATGCTCAAAAATCTTGTGTAACCGTGTGAGATTTTTATCAATGTTATCTTTTGAAGCTCCTAATATGCCATCAACGATGGAAAGATTATCCTTTGCTTTTTGCAAGTGTGTCCTGTGTCTGTTAGGAGATCTGTGGACAGTACACACTGGTAAGATATCTGGTGAAACGGTCTTTTGATTGTGTGATTGGAAAGATTATCTGCTGAAAAGCCCCAGTGTGTACCCTGCTTTCGTGGATCAGGAGTTCACCACGCTCACCAGGCTATGTAACATGCTAGCTAGTTGGCATGCTAAACTGTCTGGTTAACATGATGTAGCATCAGATCCACTGAGGACATTCATATAAAGCATAGTTTTCAAGTTAACAAGGCCAGAAAAACAAATGGTGCTTTGAAAATACAGCAAACTGAAAAGGGAAACCAAAAGCTGGTCAAAAAGATATATAAATAAAAAAATAATAAATAAATAAACCTTATATAAATGGAACTATATAATGGTAGTAAATGTTGGCATAACAAGGCAAGATATGGCTTATAATGTGTGGGACCTACCTGCATAATTGTATATAGGAACAACAGATTTTTTGCTATAGATACATATATATATATATATATATATATATATATATATATATATATTATACTTGTATAAAATCCCATCTAAAACCTTACTCACACCCTAATTGGTCAAGTGTACTTGAAGAAACAAATGCTATTCCTAAGATATTGCTAATAATCAATTGTTCACATTGACATTGAGCTTTAGGTGAAATATAAATTAATTGAATGCATGAAATATGTTTTATATCATAGATACAGTATTAACATATATTCCATATTAACAATAATCATAACTGATCACAACTTGCTTTGACTTGAATTTGCAATGTCAGCATGTATCAATTCATTACATAATTTACAAGGTGTCACTGACCGTTGTGTTTCCATGGCAACCAGTGTTTACCGATGAAGTCAATACATCACAGCTAAATAAACTTCTCCTATTTCCATGTGACGTCCACACATAAGAAGTATTTGTTAGGGAAGTTAATTGGTGAATTAACTTTTAATTGGTAACGTTCCAAAATTACCATCATTGCTCAAGGTCTGAGCTTCACATCATTCATTAGATGAATCTAGCATTTGATTATGTACAGATGTTTCATCCATTGCCTATGACTGGATAGTCTCATGATTTGACCCTGACTTGGAGTGTTTTCTTATGAGTCTTATGGTCCCTGAGTACATGACTAAACTCACTGGGTCATGCAAAGTCTTCCTAGGAGCCCAGGATAGGCACATATGGAGTCTGGCTATCCTTGGTGCTGTTCAGTGTAGTTATAAAGATACCATTTTATTCTTACCACACAAGTGGAAAGAGAAATATAAGTATAGAAGTCCAGCAGTAATCATACTGTAATTATATACATTTGCAGATAGTCATTATTAGGTGAAGTTTTGCAAATGACTATACATTCATTCATTGTTATCCACAATGTGTGCATGTGTTACATAACTCTAAACCAAGTCAAACTGAATTAAGTGTTTATATTGCTATATATCCACTATCACTCTGTCAAACCTGATTTATGATAATTGATAAGTTTTGACAAGTGATCGAGTATATTTTTTAAAAATAAACTTATAATATATTTTCCAATGATCTTTACATTCTTTTGCAACAAATAGGGAAATATTTAAACGTTTATGGACATTAACAGCATATTAGCAAATCAAAATAAAAAGAATCTCTTGACTTTAAACTGTTTCTCAGCAGCGTGTGAGAGTAAAGCTGGGTATACACACTACAGTTTTTTTTCTAACTATCACCATTACAAACACACTATAAATGTTTGGAACATATCGTGCAAGTGTGTCTGATCATTGCAAAGTACACAAAATTGTTTGATCGCATATTTTAAACCATATAATTTTACTGATCATATGAAAGCTCAAACTGAAATCGTGTAGTGTGTACATACCTATTTTTTATATAGTGCCATCATATTACATTTTACATTCACATCAGTGCCTGTCCTATTGTTACTACAATATAAGTTCCCTAACACATACATACACAAAAAAACAGAATAGGGTTAGTCAACAACCAACTAACCTACCAGAATGTTTTTGGAGTGTGGGAGGAAACACATGCAGACACGGGGAGAACATACAATCTTCACACAGATGACGCCTGCCCTCAGAACTGTGAGACCCAAGTGCTAAATTCTATATGCACAGGTATTTCCCCAGCATGCAAAAAGAAAAGAATTTGCTTCCTTCAGAATATAGTATGGTTTTGCCCATTACATTTGCACCCATGTTTGAACTTATTCTCAAACTCTGGATCAGTCCTGCAAATCTTTAACATAAAGGTAAATGTCATTAGGTATTACTGTCTTTTAGGTTTGTTCTGAAGTGTCATTTTCAGGTGTTTTTCTCACTTGACTTACATATGAAAATGCTGATCCAGCAAAAAACAGGTGTAATGTAGATCACAGAAAATCTATGTTGATCTTCAGATTTAATCCGTGCAAACAAGATATTAATGGGCCAGATTTACTAAGTTTGGAAATGTGGAGATGTTTCCTGTAGCAACCAATCAGATTCTAGCTCTTACTTTCTTTTTACATACTAGAGAATGTCAGCTAAAATCTGATTGTTTGATATGAGGCAACAGCTCCACTTTTCCAAACCTGCAGCTTAATAAATCTGGCCCTTTGAGAAGTAGCCTGTCCAGGAACAACTGTAAAATGAAAGCTTTTCTTTGTTGGTGTTAAATAATCAAGTCAAAATATTATTTTTGCACATGATTCGTCCAGTTGAAAACCATGGTTGCCTACTTTTGCAAATGACTATCAGGGAGATTTTGATAGTACTATCAAGGCTGCACCAAAGGGGTGTGTCCTGTAGTGTCAAAGGGGGTGTGTCCTATGAATAGCCCCACCCATGGGTGTGTCTAACACTGCCAGGCAAACTATTTCCCAATAAGAATAGCAGCATCAGTATTTATTGATTGATAAAATGTGACTGAATAAATATTTTCAGTATTTATTGTGCATACTGTGTCTACGAGATCAATGACTTCTTCATCTGCCACCTCCATAGACCTTAATGCAAGGAAAATAGGACACAATTTCTAAATTCTGTTATCATACTGCAATGACTTCTGTAACTGAATCAGCATCAGGGAGATTGCCCAACACTTCAGGGAGTCAGGGAGATTACCTGCTCTTCAGGGAGACTCCCTGATATTCAGGGAGAGTTGGCAACCATGTTGAAAACCTGTACCTGCTTTTGCTGTTAATCTGAAACTCTTGATTAGCCCTGTACCCAATGGGTCCTACAAGTGCTCATGACATGGTGATGTTTCAATGTCTAGGGACCTTCCTAGATTGGGTTTGGATTCGGTCATCTCTCATTGTGTTTATGTAAAAGGACTACGGCTGTAGCAATTCTTTAAGGATTCTGTGTTAAACATGTCTTGTATCAGCTCATGTTGTGTCATACGCATGCTTGTGATTCATGTGTACTAAGGGACTTCTGATGTTGTAAACTGGAACTTCTGTGATACCTGGACAACGTCATGCTACAATGCTCAGCCTTGTTAATGTCAGCCCTGAAAATGACAGTATTACTGCAAATGTAATGTAACCCTGCAAACTTTCAATAAACATTTTCAAATCATTATCTGAATAGAGGAGAATATATCTTTCAGTGTAAGATATGATGCAATTTTTTTTATTATATTTAAAACTCTCACAAAGGATTTGTGGTACCATACATTAAATATACATTAAAATCTAATGTTACAGAACACCATGTTAAGCTGATCATACACTGGAGCGAGTATAGGCCCGACCCTACAATTATCGTGAATCGGGCCAAAAATCACTCTAGTTAGTGGCCAGGATCAATTTTTGAATCGTCCAATAAACGCACCAGAAACGCTCTGGTACAATTATTGGATTTTTTAACTCGGACGCTAGTGCCCAATAATTCAGCTTACCTATTCTTTTAGGTCCTCGCTCCACACTGTAGCAGGACCATGTATTATGCTGATCTGACACCTTTGAAATATACCTTCAAAGGTGTCAGAGCAGCATAATACATAGATCTGCAGCAGCAGCCAGTGTAGAGAGTAATAGAGACAGGGATCAGCCGAAGCTGCGCTGTGTGTAGCGCGCGCCTGACTGACGCTGCGGCGATGCTCCCACGTGTCATTGTTTACAACAGTGACGGACACGTCGGGAGCCGCAGGGCGCTGGAGAGACATGCGGCACGGACTGCACGGAGGCGGGGAGCGAGGAAGGTAAGCAAAGCGTGCTGGCTGTGACAGAACCTTGCAGTTTCACAACACCTGTAGTGCCGCGGGTTACCTGTCTCCAACATATCCCCCCAACATTTAAACCCGCCAAATCAGAACAATGGACCAGATCAACACATACTACAAGGGGCTATTTTCCAGTTGCTAGCATCGGAAAAAACTCCCTTTTAGAAAGCAACACATGAGCAGGAGCTGCTTTTTCAGAGTGGATCCTTCTGGATTCAGAATTCCGTCCTATTTAAAAATCCAAAGGTGACTCCCCCACCCTGTGAGACATGCAGATAACACAGTGTTAGCTTTTATGTACTATTCCCGCATGTCTCCATTTTACTTGGGGACAGTGGAAAAATATTGTTAGGGTTCACCTAGCGGAACTCCACATGAGCGAGGAGAGCGTCCTTCCTTCCTTTCACTGGTATGGATTTATGGATGTGACAGGGATCCTGCAGTGGACGTCCAACTGCAGCAGTAATAGAGGTCTGGATCCAGTCCAATATTTCCGCTGTCTCCGATCAGCCCTGACCCAGCCCCTAAATGAGCATATAAAGGATATGCTGGTGTATGTCTAGTTTGATGTCTAGTTTGATGAAATAGCACATGAACCTGAGTGGAGGCAGAAGGGATGTATGTCTAGATGGTGATGTTTATACTTGATATGTGATATTTCTTTTATCATTTTTGTTCTACTGATGGTATGATATGTTCATTGTTCTACTTGATGTCTTCTAGTTCCCCCACAGATCCACGAGAAGGAGACTTCATCTCCAAATATTTACGCCCAAGGTAGTCGCCATGTCCTGACCTGCACGGTATTTGGGGTTCCTGCTCCAACATCCATCCAGTGGCAATGGCGGCCGTGGACTCCATGCAAGATGTATACACGGCGCAGTGTGTATGTTCCCATAAAAATGTATTTTCTGTCCTAGTAAATTCCCTTTCTGGTTGTTATGTTGACAGGACGACAGGTCAAAATGTCGACAGGTAAAAATGTCGACAGGTCAAAATGTTGACAGTTGAGTATTATATGGCCCGTATTCAGACCTCCGTCTTCTGTGCCCGTCCGTCCGTAACTAACCGATTGAAGTTACTGGGCATGCGTAGTAATTTTTGTATGCTATCTACGTAGCGAAACGCTACGTAAATAGCGTTCAAAAATTACTATGCATGCCCATTCAAACGGAGGTCTGAATACGGGCCCATGTTAGTATTACATATATAATATTAGATTTCTGAAATTTTCTACAAGTCGCCTAAATTCTCAGTCTACATGACAGGTGTCATATGGGTCTATAGGGTAATTCTACCATCTGCAATTACCCAATAGACTAATATAACGCTGTGGTTGCTGGAGGGATCACGTGGGACAACACATTGGCCGATAATCACCCCGTTAACATGTGCCAAACCTCTGGATTTCCCAAATGAACCAATTAACAGTGTACCGACAAATCGAATACACTATACAATAATCAGACCAATCAGCCATCTTTACTGTATGAAATTTGGTCGCTCTACATGATGTGCAGCAGTTTTGTAACAACGTTATTGTTATATAAATTAATAGCAGAATATAGCAGCCTGTTATTTATTGAACTGTTGTTTTGGGTATTCCCACAATACAGAGCCCGCCAAAGGTCATCTCGTAGACATCAGCGGGACAGAATGCCGGAGTGCAAAGACTGGAAAGACGTGACCCTAGATGGTGATTTTAACAACATTGAAAGCATAGAGACTTGGAGCGAGTATGTGGAGGGCCGGAATAAGGTATCCATACAGCCTCTGGGTGATATTCCCTGATTGCATTGCACTTCCTCAAGTCATCCTGGCAGGAACAATCGTGAATTATTGGGGAAGTCAATTATCCACAATACAACAACATAAGCGAGCGTCTGCACTCAATCTATTTTTCAATCAAGGAAATGCCTCCCCAAAAAAAATTCATAGAGCAGAAATGCTATAGCAGCAGGGCCATTTTCCTGGGTTAAAAATACAGCTGCACTTAAACAATCAGCATTTAACGTGTAGAGCTACAGAAATGTAATGAGCTGCACATGAATATGCATTTCCATATTAGATGAATCAAGTACAAGAAATAAATAATAAACATATAAAAATAAATGTTAATATTAAATAAAAAAAATGTTAGGATTTAAAAAAAAATTTAAGTAAGAAAGTAGGGACTAGGTTAAGAATTTCACCGCTGCTATGGTTGAGGCTCTATCCGCAGTGGCAGAAGAGCTCTTATGCTGGGTCAGGGACAGATTAACAATGGGGCTAATGGGTCTACAGTCCCAGGCCTCCATCTGAAAATAGGCCCCCACACACTGCAGATCTGCAGGCCTCCCTCTGCAGTGTATAAGGATGAATCTCAGGGACATATAGTGTGGGCCCTTAATAATTTTCATCCTCAGGCCCACATGGCCCTGTGCTAACTGACCGCGCATCCTAAGGTCAACGGTAGGATCCGACCTTAACATTTATGCACATAGAAAATGGGGCCGGATCATAAATGAGGATGGTACGAATGGGCTTAACCAAACCCTAACTGTACATTTTAAATACCTCCACCTTCCTTCCACACGTACATGTTGTAAGATGACGGCTTATCTGGCTTTTCAGCAAAAAAAACTGGATACTTAGGATCGAGATTCGTGCTAAAAACCTTTTGGGAACGCATGCGCACTTGCCGTTTACGCACATTTTCCAAGCAGCAAATGTGCTTAAATGGTGATTGTGGATCCAGGCCTAAATGACTATTTAATTCAAAAAGTATTAATCATTTAAAATTATTGTGTTCATCAATATCAGGGTTTTGTATTGCTCATTTAGGACCAGATCTAGGGCCATTTTTCGATCACTATGACTGGAGAACGCATGCGCTTACACCACATTCCCAGTATGCATCTGGATCCTGAGTTTTATAATGGGAGAGTTTAAAATGGAGAGACGAGATGGGGGTGTGATGAGAGTGGCTCCTACGCTAAGTGGGAAGGAAAGATATGCAAGCAGTTCATTGAGGCCGTGCTAAGCACCCCCTGTACTATCCAAACTGTTTATTTTTTCTTATTTTATATAGAAGTTTTAAGGTAGACGTGAGCTGTGGGAATTCCTTGCGTGTCCTCCCCTCACCTGGAAGGAAGCTTGAATCCAACCTCAAATCCTCATCTTAATATCCAGACACAGTAGTTTCAGATCAGATCAGATCACGGCTACTTTACCATTCTGTATGCACTTACTGATTCATACTTCATTGCACCCACCCATCCCACCCCCTTTTCCACATGCTGGAGTGCTCATACTGCTCATAATGGACCAGATTCACAATTAAGAATGGAGATAAGAACTAATGGGTTCGCAATTATACGCATGGCGACTCCCTTGACACACCCTCGTTCTTGTTGTTCTTAAGAATACCAAAGGCAGCCTTATCTTCCCGTGCGTATGTAAGTTCTTAAGTAGCAAAAATACGCACATTCTTTGCAAACCGTGCATCGGCAGCCCCATTTTAATGCCTCCCCCACCCACTTTTCTTATGTTTCTTCTTAAGTCGGGCTGTCACACCCCTACTTATTTATATCATTACGAACGGCTTTGTAAATTGCTCTTAATGGCTCACCGTTCTTAAACCTATGTACATTGTGTAAATAAAGGTACTACGCATGCACCATGTAACCATTCCTAAAAATACGCACAGAAATAACAGAAACTTCTTAATTGTGAATCAGGTACACTATTATTATTTTCCCAAGTCATTGTAGTGGCAGTGGGGATTTACTTCCTATTCAGTGGGCTTTTCTCGGCACCAGCATTCAAGCAAACCTAGGGGGCTTCTAGGTGTATATCCTCATTGGATTTCCCCCAGGGACATAGGTGTCTATTTACCAAGAGCCCTTGGTATGATTGATTAGCAACAATTAAAAACATAAGTTTAAAGCTCACTTGTTGGCACCAGTGTCAGATGTGCATGATCCTGCAGTCCAGTTTCAGACGCAATAAAAACAGTTACATTATTTTAAAAAATAGTAAAAAAAAATAAAAAAATGGAAAAAGAATTCACCTAATAAAAAAGAAAGGAAACGTTTGCTGTAAGATGCAATCATTACCAGGTTGGATGCTTTTATTAATAAAGGGAAGCCTTTAAATCTGGCAAATAATTAAGTTTTTATGCCATTTATACCAGATATATATTTGATGCATAGACCTCTATACTCTGAAATGCTCCAGATCTTGCTTCACTATTTTATCTGTAATAAAAAGCTTATAGGATTCTTATGTGAGAGGATGGATGTTGGGGTAGCACTAAAATCTAGTTCTTTTGCAAGTGAAGCCTCTGAAACCCATGTTACTAAACACCGACCACTCAACTTAATACCCCTTTCACATCACCATGAAATACCCGGGATTTTCGCCAAAAACCTGGGTCTCGGCAAAATCCCGGGTATTTCGTGGAGATGTGAAAGGGGTACTTCCGGTGGACCCGTGTCAGAAGACCGGGGCATTCAACCTGGGTGAAAAGAAGGGTTATTCCCGGGTCTGACACGGGTATGGGTGCAGTGTGAAAGGTGCTACCCGGGTTTTTCGCACTTGATTGGTGCAATTTTTTTTTTTTTTTTCTTTTTCCCTTGTACTATTGCTCTGGCAACAAGTGTTGCCAGAGCAACGGTAAACAAATTACGCATTGCTTTGACGACAGGGCAGACCCGGGTCTCTGAATTTCCCTGGTCTGCCCTGCAGTGTGAAACGGGGTCAGGGAACCTCTGCTGCCCCGGCAATATCCCGGGTCTGTGAACCCGGGATATTGCTGGGGTGGTGATGTGAAAGGGGTATAAGTGAGCAGTTCAACTGACCTGCAAATAACACATGTACCAGGTCAGTTCAATCAGCACTACCTGAATGCAAACACCTTATAAACATGCGTGCATATATAAAGGTGCAAGTCGTGTGGTCACTTTCTCAAAGCCCTACTCCTGTTTTTCAGCCTCTGTTAACAAGTGCCTCTATAATTAGATCCTTCTGTTGTTTTAATAAGCAGTTTTCCCTTTGCAAGAAAAGTTCCACAGCATGTAGCTAGCAAGCTTCCTGTCAGGATGCACTGTGGTCTTGTCATGATCTCTAGCCACTGACCTATACTAACATTTGGGAAATCTGTTGACCTTTATTTGCTCCCCGGTGTGTACTGGCGTTGAATAGATTCCCTGTGACTTACTACCTGCTTTGAGGGCATAAAATTAGACAGTAAACACTAATATTTAGCAGACCTAACCAGCTTCCTATTTCCTCCTCTGGCTTCCTGATTCAGGACCAAGCCTACACATCTGAGTTTTCCTGTTTTCTGACACACATCTGTTCCCTTCAGGGAGAAACAGGTTGTTGAATGGATTGTGTTGAAATATTTTCTGCATCCAACCTCTACGTTTACGAGCCAAAGGCTACATGTTTTACAGGAATTTATAGCTGTACATAAAATAGGCTATGATGACATAAATACTGTGCATTAGCATATAAAGGAAGATTAAAAGATATAAAGTCATAATTCCATTTTACTTGGAGGCACATCTTTTTTCATGATTCCACCTTTTTACCACAGGATTTTAATAGGGACAAGCCTTTAAACATCTGTGGTACAATAAAGAGATATTAACAGAGAATAATAATAAAATTATGCTAAAATCAATTTGTAAGTTAATCTAGAGCAGGTGCTAGAAAGGTATGGGGAAATCTAAACTGAGACAAAAAAAGGCACTGCAGCACTCTTGCATTAAAAAGTTACTAACCATGGACTGGATCCAGAACTACGCATTGGAGCGAATTTACGCGTGGCTGAGACGTAAAATCGCTGTTTTGTACGCACTGCGCATGCGCACCATAGAAAATACGCACATTCACGTAATTGTGAACGTATGGGAAATTCACGTATGTGTCACGTAAATACTTACGTGTGGGCGTGCCAAATTTACATTACTCGAAAATACATCTGAAATACGTGAAGTAGGCGAGGGGGTGGTATTTAAAGTGTACAGTATGGGCGTGCTTAGCTGCGTAAATTCGTTCAGCCCATACGTACGTGTGCGTATGACAGCGGTTACATTGGAAAAAGTTAAGGTAGGGTTTGGGAAGCGTATCCTGACAAAATACGTCCGTGCAAGGGGTGTACCGAGTGTAGCGAACTTACGTGTACGAAAATACGCTCCGCGAATAAACGTACGGCACACGTAGTTCTGGATCTACCCCCATGTCATTCTATTGTAAATATAAACCACAGAGTGGCTTTTTACATACATTTGCAGATATATGATAAGCCACCAGCCACTTACAAGGCTTCTCTGTTTCTGTCCTAACTAACAATACTGTCAGACTCCCAACTTTGGGTCATATATCATGTATTTTTAAATTGAGAGCAAAACTCACCACAGAGGTCCCCAAGTCTCCAAAACAGTACCCCTTTCAGCTGCTATCCCAGACAAACACACACAAGATTGTGGTTTCTCAAATTTATAAGTTAATCTTAGAGCATGTGCTAGAAAGGTATGGGGAAATCTCAGATACAAAAAAAAATGTTGGTTAACCATTAACCAGTAACTAACCATGTCATTCTATCTTTAAAATAAAACATATATATATATGGATATATATATAAGGATATTAACAATCATTTATGTAATACTTTGGTTTATTTTAAATATAGAAGTGATAAGTGATAAGTGCTTCCATTTACAGTGGTTGTACTAGCAATATATTCCTGTACAGTTTTCTACCTGTTTGGAGAAGTGAGTAATAAAATTCAAAGAAAGAGTGCATTTACTATCATTATATACAGTATAATTATAATGTAATCTATGGATTCTATTAAAAATGTTTAAAAAAATGACAGAGACCTCTCTTCTCTGTTTTGTCATCTGTTTATTGTTGGTAATAGTATTCTAGAAAAACATAAAAGGCGATGATTGAAAAATATACACTTTATGATCATGTAAATTTTGTCATTAGTCTACAATAGTCTAACTACTTTTTGTGTTAGTTTCAAATAAAGTAATTAATGATTAATTAATAGATGCGATGGACCTGATTCACACTTAAGAATTCTTTAGGTTCTCAATTATACGCAACTAGTAGCAAGGCAATTCTCCTGACACACCCCAGGTTTTCAGCTTCTTAACCGAGTTAAGAATGCCATAGGGCAGGGGTGGCCAAGCTTGGGCCTCGTGAGCTACCAACGGTTCATGTTTTCCAGGTCTCCTTAGATAGTCAGAGGTGAGATGATCACTACCAACTGTAGATTTTTTTGAATGTGTCAGTCAGTAATGAACACACCTGTGCTCCAACAAGGAGACCTGGAAGACATGGACCGTTGGTAGCTCACGAGGCCCGAGCTTGGCCACCCATGCC
>WWET01000992.1:309112-326249 GCA_011038615.1 Limnodynastes dumerilii
GCTTATCACATGTCTGCAGATATCTGTAACTAATTCTCTGACTTTTATTTTAAAGATAGAAGATTATGGTTAGTCGCTGGGTGGTGGCTAGAGTGCCAGGCCATGTTGTGTTTTTGTGCAAACTCCCCTTGCTTTGAGCATCTGCAGTATAAATTACCTTATAGATTGATTTGAGCAATCTCTATTTTGGAAGTGTGTTTTAAAGCCTGTCTGGGATAGCAGCTGAAAGGGGGTGCTGTCTCGGAGTGGCTGTTTTGGAGACTTGGGGATCTCCATAAGAGGTGAGCTCTCAATTTATAAAAAAATTTGACCCAAAGTTGGGACTCTAAATTTAGAGTTAGGACCACCTAACAGAGAAGCCTTGTAAGTGGTGGGTGGCTTAGCACATGTCTGCAGATATTTGTAACCAATTCTCTGACTTTTATTTTAAAGATAGAAGAGTTAGTCTCTGGGTAATGGCTAGAGTGCCAGGCCGTTTTGTTTATATATATATGTACAGTAAGTATGCATATGAGCCAGCCGGGGGAGAGAAGTCCAGGGGTGCGAGGGAGGAGTGCCGTGGGGGAGAAGGCGAGTGGAGGCCTTAGGGGTAGGGGACGCCATGTACAAATCCTGCTCAACAGCCCCCTCACTTAAAACAGCCTTGAGAGAGGGGTTTATTTATATTATAATATATGTATTCATAACACTATGACTGTATAGAATAATGTATTTTGTTATTATCTATACATCTATTATGTTGAACTACTGCATAGCTTTATAATGACCAATGTATTTTATATAGCAATTCCAGATGGATTCCGTATTGATCCCCAACCTTCAGAGAAGCCTATAGAAGGTCAGAACCTCAATCTGAGCTGCCATGCTGATAACTACACTTATGACAACCTGCAGTGGTACCGGCTGAACCTGCTCACCCTGCACGATGCAGAGGGAAACCCACTGGTACTGGAGTGTAAGAATGTGCACCAGTATGCCGCCCGGATGAAAGGGGAACTGAGGCATCAGGAAGGGTCAAATACTGCATCTCTAGTACTCAATATTCCCAATATATCCCTGGAAGACGAGGGGGACTATGTCTGTGAGGTCCAGAACCGCAAGACCGGGGAGAAGCACTGTCAGAAGAAATATATATCTGTTCTTGGTGAGTAGTATAAGATAGTTACTTACATAATGGGGCAGATTCAGCTAAGTGTGATAATGGTATGAGGTGCGAAGTGCAATTACAATGGCTGAATATCGCAGATTTTATCTTGCACCTCTACGGGGTATGAAATAAAATCCATGAGGTAGATCGCGCTCAGTTGAATCTGCCCCATAGGGTTCTTTGAAATGAATAAGATTCTAACTGTCTTACCACACCAATTTTTATTAGTGGATTAAACATGGTGGCCAGGATCCAGAGTTTGAAAGTTACACCTGGGCAAAACCATGTTGAATTTCAGGGGGAGTCAAATAAATTGTATTCTATGTATGCAGGGAGAATACTTTGCTGTTACTTATTGCACACAGATACTGACCAGCTTCACTTTTACACTTTTATTTATATATTGTTGTTATATATAAAGTTATATATTGGGCTAAAAAACATCTCCTATCAACTCTACTATTGTCTGCAACAGCTGTAATGTGTCTTCCCTGAAATCAGCATGGTTTTACCCAGGTGTAACATTTCTACCTGTTCCTGTTATTTTTGAAATCTGGATTTGGTCTGGTGTGACAACGGTGTTTATTTCCTTTATCATGACATTATGTTGGTTATTTTTTGGTCTGAATAACAATGGTAAATATTATGTAATCTTATGAGTATAAATGTTAGGTGATCTATCAAATTTCACAATTCACAAACAAAAAGTTGACATCAAAGAGAAAAGTTGTAATTTATTTTTGATCTTAGCCTCATGTTTCTCTTTATATTCACACTGTCAATCAGCCTTCCGAATGTTTCCAAGAATGGCAGCATAGAATATATATTTATTGTGATGATGTGTAAAAAGCCACCACACACCTGAAGCTTGCCAGATGCATAATGTCCTTTCAATCTCATTCATAGGCCACAAAGGCAAGAAATAATCCAGATACTCAGTTAAAAAGTAGGACGTATTGGTCTCTTACAAGTGTGCAGACCATTTGTGGCCATGTCACATGACGTTCATGGACCTTGGACACACCAAATGGGGTGTTTTACTATCGATAGAATCAGCAAACGCCAATATCAGTGCATGCGCATCTGTAAGATCCAGAGAACCGTTTTTAGCAAGTGCTTTCTTCAATGGTGGGGCGAGTGCTAACAAAAAAGGGTGGGGATAGGGATGTTCATTTTGCAGTATATGTGTACCTTATACACAGCACCTTATCCAAACTTATGTTCCGGACCGATTTTAAGCATGGACAGATTGTAACTTTTAAGGTAGGGTTTCCCATACGCTCACACGGAAGGCTGGATCTTAGTGCTGCTTTCAGAGCTTCAAACTCAACACCAGCGGAAGTCTAGCACTGGCCCCTAGTCACTAGACATGTTGTCATAGTGCGGAATCATCCTGCGTGTAGTCACTTTGGGTCTGATCCAGACCTACGCACAGGAAACGCTCTTGTGCGTACCGTACTAACGCAAGCGTACCTTCAATGCACTCCCCTGGCACTCCCAGTGTTCGTACTTACTTTTGCCGCCTTATGCCGACCAAACCCTACCCTAACTCTCCTGAGCGTAACTGCGGGCATCCGTAAGCTCCTTGCTTAGTTACGATGCTTAATACTGTACGATTTTAATGCCTCACCCGCCCTCGGTGCGTATTTACGGATTTCGTACGGCAGACACGCCCAGTCGACCGTATTTACGAAGGTGTGCCACCCCGAAAGTAAATACAAAACGGTTACGATCAAGGCCCAGACGCTCAGATTCACAGAGCGTAACATCTACCCCGCACATACGCAGTAAGTACAAATGGCTGTTATTACGCTTACGACCGCCGTAAAAACGCACACGAGCGTAGGTCTGGATAAGGCCCTTTAAGAGGAAGTAACAATAGATTACATTCCCTAGGAGCGACACCTCATCTAAACGACTCCATTTCCTTTGTAGCACAGGAAGCCCCATACTTGCAGTATGATCTGACTGACAAGATGGTCAATGTCAGTGACTCCATGGTTATGCACTGTAAGGCTGATGGAATCCCAAGTCCCAACACCCTATGGTACAAAGACAACAAATTAGTTGAAGAAGTTTCAGGTAAGAACCATGCTAACATCTATTTATTGGTTTCCCATGATGCTTTGCAGCTAAGCATTTAAAATATGTTGTCACTGGGGACTGATAGGGCAGCATGGTGACTCGGTGAGTAGCACTTGTGCCTCACAGCACTGACGTCATGAGTTCAGTTCCTTAGGCCTTATCTGTGTGGAGTTTGTATGTTCTCCCCATGTCTGTGTGGTCCTCCTCTGGTTGCTCCAGTTTCCTCCCACATGTTAAAAACATGCTGGTAGGTTAATTGACTGCTGTATAAGTTAACCTTAGTGTGTATGTATGTATGTGTTAGAGACCTTAGTATGTAGCTCCAACAGGGGCAGGGACTGATGTGAATGTTCTCTGTAAAGTGCTGCAGACAATTTGTGGCGCTATATAAATAAGCGTTAATAATAATAATAAATAATAATTAACTGTCATAACAATTATTATCATAAAGTATCTACAGTCACATGCAGTGGGGCTATCCACAGAATGTGGAATATCATTAATATATCTTTACCTTGGGACAAAATATTAATATTAAATCACTTTCTTTACATATTATTACACAATATATGTAATTCTGTTTTTTTGTTTATAGAATTTGGTTTAGTATAAAGCTTCCTAAATTGTAGTGCTCTAACAATTAGTAATCTTTATCTCCTAGGTATAGTTTTGGGAGAGCAAAATCAGACTTTGAGTATTCAAAGAGTCAGAGAAGAAGATGCCGGGACATATCTCTGCACAGCCTGTAACGGGAAGGGATGCGTGAACTCCTCGGCCATCGTGTCTGTGGAAGGTGTTATGAAAAGTCCAGTAACCTTTTATCTCATTTACCATTTCACATGTGTTTTAAATGAATTGTGTGTAACAAATAACTTAGGCTGCTGGCATAACGCCCGCTTATTGCAGTATCGCCTTTGTGCCTCCGCGCTGAGTTCGTTTCCCGGACTTGGCCTTATATGTGTGGAGTTTGTATGTTCTCCCCGTGTCTGCATGTGTTTCCTCCGGGTGCTCCGGTGTCCTCCCACATGTCAAAAACATACTGGTAGCTTAATTTGGGGCTGAATAAATTAATCCTCAGCTGAGTGTGTGGTAGGGACTTTAGTATGTAGCTCCAATAGGGGCAGGGACTGATGTGAATGTGTAATGTTCTCTGTAAAGCGCTGTGAACAATTTGTGACGCTATATAAATAAGCATTAATAATATTAATAATAATAATTCATGTGACCCCGCAATCTTTTCTTTTTTATACGGCTCCCTGATAGTGGGGCCGGAGCACCCTCAAGGGTTAGATACTAGAGTACGGGTGTGATTCGCATCACCTCAAATCTTAAAGTAAGGGTGAGGTATTGGAAAGGCCAGAGCGAGCCGTCAGCGGGGGGGGTTGCGCTGCAGGACGCTGGGCTGGAGCCACGCTTCGCAGTGATAACCTCATCATGGGTGTGTTTCACATGTCAGAATGAAATAAGTACGCACGGATTCGGTAAACTACACACCTAAGTGGCAAATGCACTCCCATGACAACCCCCTCGTTCCTATGGATCTTTGCAGACTTCCGCCACCATAGGGCTGCCTTAACTCTCCGTGTGTATCTTTGTGCAGAGTTTGCTTAAGTAAGAAGGGAGCTGCCAAATTGCCCTATTTAACTGCCTTCCCCCACCCACTTTTCTTAACTCCGTTCTTACGGACTATTGGCACGCCCCTTATAACGGATGTCACCGGGTACGGTGATTAACTCCATGCCTAATGGGTTTCCTGATGTAACATATGGCATGCGCAAATCGCAAAAAACGCCAAGATACAAACACAGCTGCGTATATTTAGGAACGTTATTAAGTGTGATTCAGGGCTCATGTGCTGCCGTGTCTGCCACACTGTCTGTATGACAGACAGCAACCTCATCATGCGCTGCCTCGGCCTGCCTGTCATACAGAGAGTGTGACAGGTGCTGCAGCATAGCAACAGGGGATTGCTTTAGACGCTTGCTGTGCCAGTGACAGCCTCGGCAAGCATGTGGTTAAAGAGCAATAGTCAATTCTCTATTACTGCGCTGCAGTGCCTGCCTGTCACACTGGGCTGGATCCAGACTTCAGTAAGTGCTTAAAATGAGTTACTCCTGGACTAAACCATGTTTATTTCAGGGGGAGTCAAGGTAATTGTATTGTTTGCATGCAGGGATATATCTTATAGCTTACTGCACACAGATACTGACCAGCTTTACTATCACACTGTTATTTAGACTTGGGATAGGAAACATCACCTCTCATCTCTAATACTGTTTGCAACAGATGAAATATAACTCCCCTGCAATCAACATGGTTTAGCCCAGGAGTAACTCATTTCAAGCACTTACTGAAGTCTGGATCCAGCCCATTGTCTGTATGATGGGCAGGCCTAGGCAGCAAAGCCACTCCCCTGAGTACTCTCCTCCCCTCCCCAACGGAGAAAGGCGCATACCCTAGAATCAGACCTGGGAATGGCCATGTGAGCAAGGGGTGTATCCTCCCCCACTCAAATGAAAGGCTGGATCCAGAATCAAAGTATAAACCTGACCTTAGCAATCAGTTTACCCTTTCCCTTGTATTAGCCAAACAGATACATATTGCTTTGACAGGTAAATAATCAACTCCTCTTCTTCCAGGTTCTGACGATAAGACCAACGTAGAGATTGTGATTCTTATTGGCACTGGAGTTATTGCCGTCTTCTTCTGGATCCTCCTCATTCTTATCTTCTGTAATATCAAAAGGGTAGGTGGCAAACTATGAGGTGTCTCTATATAGAAAAGTTATGCCTTGTATGTCCTATATAAGTGATGTGTTTATCTATTGAGAATCACATGGTATCATTGGACCTGATGCAGATTTGCGTGCGACTTATGTACGCTCGGGGGAGGGGAGGGCACGCCCCTGTCACTCTCCTCCTTCTTATGTAGTTCTGCTTTCAGCAACAGTGGAATAAAATGATGCCATGAAATTTGTGTCACTGGAGCTCAAATTCAGCCTATACCAACAGCTAACTCAGACCTGGCAACAGAAATCTTGGTATGTCCATGTATTTGGGGGCCTTCATCCCTCCTCAATAGTGTATTGCAGGGGTCCCTCTGAACAGCTTCTCTGCTTGTACCCCCTGTCGCTGGACCTGAACTAACTAATTTAATATCGACAATTATAGCAGCAACAGAGACAATTGCTATAATTGAAGGGACTGTTTTAGCATACCTGCCAACTGTCCTTTTTGAGTGACTGTCCCAATTCGCAGGCCACAAAAGAGGCGGGACTTATGAGAAAATGAGAAGGGTTTTCAACAAATGTGGGCAGGACTGGGTGGAGTTTAGACAGAACTTGGGTGGGGCTTAATTGGTCTGGGATTCTCAACATTAGGAGCTATATCTATGCTGTTGATGTAAGCCTGATCATAACATCTGCAGGTTGCCTAAGCCTGTTCTAATGAGAGCCCAAGCAACTAAGCCAGACCCTCCAACATGACCCATTCCATTTGGTACAATTTATTCTGCTCCTGAGCTTCCAACAGTCACTCACCTGGTTTAAATGAATAAATTGATATTTAAAAAAAACTATTTGCCTCTTCAACAAAGGTGGTTACCATAGTAACTGACAGTTGGAAACTAAGGAGCAGAGTATTTTGTACCTAATGGAATGGGTCATGCTGGAGGGTATGCTAAGCACCATATACGTGGCATATATAGAGCTTTATAAATCTCCTTGTGTCTGCAGCCCAGCCATAGTGAGATAAAGACTGGCTACCTGTCCATCATCATGGATCCTGGGGAGGTGCCCCTGGAGGAGCAGTGTGAATACCTACCCTATGACTCCAGCAAATGGGAGTTTCCACGCGACAGGCTACGGCTGGGTGAGATAATGTCATTATTGTCTTTCCTTCCTATTCATGACATATGCAGCTGTGACATACAAAGAAACTGATGTGCTCCGTGTCATGGTGATTGTGTTTCATGTTCTAGGGAAAGTCTTGGGCCATGGAGCCTTTGGCAAAGTGGTTGAGGCGTCAGCTTTCGGGATCAGTAAGAGCAGTAGTTGTGAGACTGTGGCAGTGAAGATGCTGAAAGGTATGGATCCCCTCAACTGCAATTATAATTATCTGTCCATTGATTTACCTACTGTTACAGGCTTTCAGTTTCTGTACTGTAATGTATTAGAGAATAGTGTACTAATAAAGATATTTTTGTTTTATTCAAAGTAGCTATTTACTCATCATAAAACATAAAACCCCAGAATCCTCATCTCTGTCTCTACCCCAGTCTGTGTATCAGAATTGTATTGTATCCTCAGACCGGAACCAGAATTTATAACGACATAGTACTTACACCTCCCAAATGTGTAAGTACCCTGTCCAACTGTACAGAGGGCTGTTACACATCGGAACGCAGCAGAGCATTCCGCACAGTGACGGCGCAGGACGGTTTGCTGTGCGCACGTGGTATATGCAAGGTTGACGGTGGGAGCTAAGTAAATCATACAGTTAGGGCTTGGATAAACCCATATGTACAGTTCTGCACTATGCACCCATGTACTACCCTCACACACAAAGGTCCACATGAGAGAGGGGAGTGAATTTCCCCAGTTACTCACCTCTCTCGTACGTAAAATGTGTGACGCACGCTGCTAAAATATGACCGCTGAACCGCTCGTAAGTGGAATAGCTATTTAAATGCTATAAATTTAAATGCTTCCCCCGCCCACCTTGGCATGCAGAGTGGAAGCACAGCCCAATTGTATGAATCCTAACCCTAAATTATATAGAGGTTTCATAACAGGCTAATCAGAAATGTAATATGTAGGATAACAGGGCCGTTACTAGGGGTGTGCCATAGGGGGCGACCGCTCAGGGCACCAAGCGTAAGGGGGGCACAAGTAAGTTTAGATTTAATGTTAAATTGGTTTGAAATTCAGGGGCAGGGGCATTTTAAGAATTGAGGGGGCCCTTGTGCAGGATTTGTACATGCCCCCCCTTACCTGAGACAGGGATGTCCTGATTCGTGGGCCTCAAAAGGGGCAGGGCCTAACTGTGATGTAAGCCCAGCCCCCTTTTCGGCCCACAAATAAGAACAGTCCCACCACAGGGGAAGGGGGGCTCATTTGGCATTTATTTCTTCCCTCCGGAAGATCTTAGAGGGAAGAAATAGATGCCGATTGGCCCCCCTTCCCCTGCCAACCCTGGGTGCAGGATGAATGTCACAGGGACCCCTGTTCTGAGGGGCCCGTGTGCACTGCACACCCTGCACCCATTAGATATGCCTATGGTCAGGGCCACCATTTTTCCATTTTGCCCCTGGTGCTAAAATTTCTTGTTACAACTATATATAATAACATATAACCATTACAGTGGCCATTTTTTTCATCCCTACAAGAGATTGGCCAAAATAATTGATAATAATTACTAATGTTTTTCTTAGCTATACTTTTCAGATTCTTTCTTTATTTTCCAGTCATAACACTCATCACAAAAAATACTTCTTCACCTGACTTCCCAGAAGTATCCTAATATAAGACCCTGATTTAAAATCTTTAAATAATAACAATTATAGTAAATCATTTCATTATCAGCAAGGACTACTTGTGTTTTTTAGGGAGTAATGTATCCCTATTTAAAAAAAAAAAAGCACCAGTTATGTTCACCAGATGTTCACAGCGTAAGCTGTCTTCAGGTGTTATGAGAGACATCGGCTGTCAGGGAAAGAAGTTCCTGAACTTAACAACCAACTTTTCTTGTAAAGTTTATGGACACTGTTACTCCTGACATCTGGTCCAATGTGCAGGAAGTTCCTCTCAGCACTACATGTTTTATTGGGATTTTCCTCTTGAGATGCTCTCAAGCATCCCGGCATCATTAAATACTAATGAAGTGATGGGTAAGAGGCCGGGTTTACCACTAAGCACATTGCTATATAGCTAATGGACTCACTGGAGCCCCAATCCAGAGGTGAGCGTATGCCATTTGAAGTGACATTTCTTTGAGTGATTTTCTACTGCGCATGCTCAAAACCGAAGAGCGCCCACTAAGATCAGAGCGTGATTCTGAAGGAAGCGCAATTCTGTCGACAATCTAACCTGTCGCCATTTTGATTGTTGACATTTATTTCAGGGAAGGGGTGGAGGAACATGGTCAATGTTTAGTAAGAGCGTGCCCAAGCAGACATAAAAATGGACTGATTATGTCAAAACATTAACAGCAGCCCCAGGTCATATGTAAGTTCAGGGGAATCCTCGACCCATTTCTGTCCCTTCCGTTAGGATGTGACACTACCGATGCTTAGCAAAGTGTCAGAAATCCCAGCCAATGTATTGTGCATGTGTGAAATCATTCTACATACAGTAAAATAAATATTTTTTTAATGTTTTTATTAAAAGTGTTAAATATTGCTTGCAATTATTTTGTGACATTTACATCTAAGGGGTAGATGCAAACCCAAGTTCTTTTTACGCTCATTGTCGTAGCGTATTTACGCTATTGTAAGTACTATGCACTTCCTTTTCTCGTGTGTAGTTTACTCGTTTTACGTTTGCCAAACCCTACCTTAACTTTTCCAAGTGTAAGTACAGACATACGTAATGGATTGTCGCACATAACGGCCTAACCCGGCCCGTGCTGTACGATTTAAATACCTCCCTCCGACTACAAAGCGTATTTCCGGGTGTCATATGGAAGACACGCCCCTTTGTTCGTATTTACGCTGAAGTTACGTACGATCAGAGTTACGTTGCTTAACATCTGCCGGGTGCTTGTGCTAGCGCTAGGGTACGTAGCTCCCATTCCAGTCAGCATTTCACTGTAGAAAACAAATACGTATTGGGTGCATAGTTATTTTGCACTTAGCCGCTATTGGATCACTTACAGCCTGTCCCACATGTTTAAATGCATCTATGGTAGAGCATAGCATAGCATAGCATAGTGTGCTGATGTGTGTGCTCCTCTGGATCGGGTCCTCTAGATGAGTTCATTGGATCCACAACACTTTTTTATGTACCAAGGATCATTTTAATGTCTATATACAGTTCATAGTCTGTAGAAGTATCCGAGCCACAACTTTTATACACTATCAACCTGCAACAGAATGTTGTTTGCCCACAGACACGTAATAATGCTGGATTTTGTGTGTGTTTCAGAGGGAGCCACTGCGAGCGAGCACAAAGCTTTGATGTCAGAGTTAAAGATTCTTATTCACATTGGAAACCATCTCAATGTGGTCAATTTACTGGGGGCCTGTACGAAGCCCAGTGGTGAGTGTTTCTTTTAAGGTCATAGTTTATGATTGGTGGGATGTTTCTGACTGTAGGGTGGGCGGAGTAATGCAGATCCACATGGATCTATGCTCGTATGGATACAGACCTGCGCGGTAAAGATAAGGTGCCCATAACTCCACACATCAATGGGGAGTGACAGGGGAGAACACTTCCATGCATAACTACAGACCCCCCACATGCTGAAAGTATGCGGTATTGACTCCTTGTGCAGTCCCACGCCATCTCACCACATGCTTGTTTACAGTGATGGGTGGCAGCACTCTGATTGGTGGATAGCTCTGGTAGAGAATGCTGCCGGCCACTCTGATTGGGTGTGATCCACAATTGGAGCTGCTGGGAAGCATCTTTCTTTTCCTCCCTTTCAACCTACATGGAGTATATAGGCTCTGGGTGCAACAGCCCTGGGGCAGATAACTGCTGCCCCCCAGACCAGCTGTAGACTCACTCACTCTCACACTAAGTGCTCCACCTATTGTGATTTATTACTTCTCCAATGATACATACAGTCAGGATCACTTCACTTATCCCTGATACACGAAAAACTGGAAAGTACCACTCACCTGTTACCTCACACAATCCTGTCACCCACAATCACCCACAATCCTCATCATGGCCCAGGCTTCTTCTCTGGTGACTGCTCCGGTTTCACTCCATTTCTGTTGTGTCTAAAAACAGAAAAAAGAAAGTACTGAAATCAGAGCAGGCTCCAAAGAAGAAACTGTGGATGGTTAGAGTGAAATGGCGAACCCATGACAGGTCAGAGAAGTGTAAAGCTTACTAACTTTTCCTGACACACTGCCCCCCAGGGGAAATAATGGGGCAGTGCCGCCAGGAGGGAGACATTGCATCAGACATTCCTCAGATGCTGATATTGGAAGAAAGAGAGAACAGCCATTTTCTCTCTTATAACTGAATCCCTATTTGTCTAATATATGACCTCAGTAGACTGGACAAGATTTCCTTCTTTTACTTGCTTTTTAAATTTAGAGCTTGACCTTAGCTAAGAGCATGGCAGCCATCGCCTCAGAATAATAGCCGGTCTTGTTGTCTTTGTGCCAACTGTAATTAGTTGTCAGATTTATAATGTGTCCACGGAAGCTGCATTCTGGGAATTCCTCAGATAGTGCTGGTGAAATACAGCACTGAGCATTATCAGTACTATATCTCAGTGTGTTTGATTTGTGAAGCTGGGAAATGAAATATGACTTGTTGTACTACATGGATATCAATGTTTTTACAGTGTGAGTTTTACCTAATGGCACAGAAGTTGTGTAGTTTATGGCCAGCACCATAAGGTATACATAAACAAAGACTAGCATACTGCTTCATACATCTGTGTATTGGGTCTTAGAGCAAACACGTCTTCAGAAAAAATAAATATATGTATGCAAATGCTTTCTATTTATTGTCCCACAGCAGATTTGTATGATGTCCTCAGAAGCAGTCTGGTGCAAAATTATAATTCCTTTAGTTTATGAGAATCAGTTGTTTCCTTTGTAATAAATTCATGTTGTAAAAAAGGAAAAGAAAGTAGGAAAAATATTTTGACATTAAAGGGGTTTTACATTTTTGAATAATCTACACTTCTTACACAGTCCCATAGAGTGCGGGGTCCTATCCCCCTATAATCATTACAATCACCTGGGACCATATTTACTAAGCTGCGGGTTTGGAAAAGTGGAGATGTTGCCCATAGCAACCAATCAGATTCCAGCTGACATTCTCTAGCATGTAATATGAAAGTTGGCCCTTGGGGCCTGATCCAGACCTACGCCGATGCGCTGTGCTTACTAAAGCACAGCGTATCGGCGTTCACTTTCCCTGGCACTCCCCCTGTGCGGGCGTATGGCCCCTTCCTTACGCCGGCTGAAGGCTACCCTAACTTCAGCCGGTGTAAGGAAGGAGCCATACGCTTGCACAGGAGCGTATGGCCACCTAGCCCGCTCTCCCACCCTCATTAAACTAGCTCCCGCCGCTCTCCTACACTAACCTGAACGTAGGGACGCTGGGGGACGTCCCCTCCAGCGTCCCTACGGCGCTGCTACGGACGCCCAATCCACGATCAGGCGTTTCCGTAGCGACGCCAGGCAACATCTGCCCGGCACATGCGCAGATCGGCTTTTCAGTTAACTAGTTCCCCCCGCCCACCTACACTAACCTGTACGTAGGGACGCTGAGGGACGTCCCCCCAGCGTCCCTACGGCGCTGCTACGGACGCCTTGTCCAGGATCGGGCGTTGCCGTAGCAATGACGGGCAACACCTGCCCGGCACATGCGCAGATCGGCTGAAGAGCCGATCTTACGCTTACGCCCGCCGTCTTAGCGACGGCGGGCATTCTTCTAGATCAGGCCCTTGGTCACTAAACCCCAGGAGGAACAGCAGGGAGCAGTAATTAGGTCCAGTATGTCAGGAAATGTGTTGTGCAAGCAGCAAATACTGCTTGATGCAGCATTTATTATACTCAAAGGTATAGCTACTATGGGTGCTGCTGCTATATGGCTTATAGCGTAGAGGACAAGTCTTTACTGGTAAAGTGAATAAATGCTCCTGGTGGTACCCTTACCTCATAATACTACAGGCTCAAACCAGACCATTTATCATTGAGTGTATGCTGCGTATGTTATAGTACGTAAAATTCAGACTAATCTTTTCTAACCCAGCACAAATCATGTATTCAAGTTATGAAAGTATTCTGCTTTCAGAATTTGAGATATCTCCCTTTTGATAACATATAAATATACTTATTTTTTACTTGAAAATAATAACTGGTTTGGGCTTTTTGAATTAAAAAATGACAAAAAAATATGTCTCTTTGTTCATTGAGTGGAGACATCACTGCGGTCTGATAACTGTGGACTGAATCCAGACCCTCCAACATGACCCATTCCATAAAGTACAACATGCTCTGCTCCTGAGCTTACAGCTGTCAGTTACTATGGTAACCTCCTTTGTTAAAGAGCAAAATAGTTTTCAAATATGAATTTAAACCAGGTAAGTGACAGTTGAAAGCTCAGGAACAGAGTATTGTGTGTCTTATAGATGGGGTCATGTTGGAGGGTCTGTGAATCCAGACTTGTGACAGCGCATCTGAGCAAGCGTTTGGGTGTTCCATCACGTGTGCCCTACCTTAAAACTTCCAATACAGCCCCAGTATGGATACAGACCCTCCAACACGACCAATTCCATTAGGTACACAATACTCTGCTCCTGAGCTTCCAAATGTCACTCACCTGGTTATAATGAACTAACTAATGTTTAAAACCCTTAACAAAGGTGGTTACCATAGAAACTGACAATTAGAAGTACAGAAGCAGAGCACTTTGGACCTAATGGAATGGGTCATGTTGGATGGTCTGATGGATAGTGCATAAACATGTCCTTACTGTATATTTAAATAATATTCCACTTCCACCATTGGAAAGAAATAATTCGGATCACATGGATGCTGTTATGATAGCATTACTTGTAGCGTGTGCATGAATAAAATGCAAAAAGTGCGTATTTTCCTATATGAATGGAAAATACCCACATTGCAGGAGTCTAACTGGGGTTCTGTATATTGAAGATGGGTTTTTGTTATAATTTTACAAATTAAAAGATACTTTTGATGTTTTAGACAACATTCTTTTCACACTGAAATGCTCTAGCAACAGATATATAGTGTAATTTATGAGTCACAATCTAGTTATTGTGAGACGGAAAAAGACCATTCCACTATTTGTAATACTTTAGAATGAATTTCTGACATTACTGATGGGATGAGTATTATTTTGGTGCATATTTAGCGTGTTAGTCATCACTGACTACTGACATGAAGCATCTTAGCTGAAAACATAAGCAGATAAAGTGAGGCAGCTGTGAATGATAACACACCTATAACTCAATCATTGTTCTCTGCATCTCCAGAAAAATGAAAATGTTCCTAAAGGAATGTCCGAGGAACTAGTCAAAGAAGAATTCCCACAGAATTAACTTTGTTTTATTTGAATGTTCTGAATACTTCTATAATGCCTCTCTATACCTGTATATGTATGCACAGTATAGTTGCTGACTTCTTGTTTCCCTCTTCTGGAGACAACAGCATGGGGCGGGACTTGAAGGTGTGGTTTATGCAAATTATGTCTAGTGCTCCACCCCTTCTAAATTGAGGTCCATAAGGTTAGTAAGGATGGGGACTTGATGTCATCGTTAGTAATGCTCGGGGCTTGAGGCTCTGATTTACATTAATTCACTTGCCTCAGGAACAGATCCGGGAGATTTGCCTTCTCTCCCGGGATTTTGGGAGAAATGTCCGAATTTTGTGAGTCTCCTGAAAATACTTCTCTGTTTTCTGCTGTCAGCTATTTAGATATGTAAAATAAGCTTCTCTGATAGAAGCATGTATTTTAACCAGTGCTTGTCAATGCTTTTAAATAGTATTTACCTTGTTATTTCAGGACCTCTGATGGTTATTGTGGAATACTGCAAATATGGAAACCTGTCTAATTATCTGAGAACCAAGCGGGATGGATTCATTCCTTACCGGGTACACTGAACCTTCCTATACCTTGCCATTAAAGTCATCCATCATATGCTTCATTCATGTGTCTGAGATCCTGCTCCTGAACAAACTCCAGCATCTGCTTTTTGTTAAGGAAATGGGGACTAAGCTACTAGCTGACATATAGACTATAGTTAAAGAATTAGGATAATGACTTCCACTTCCCCAATTATAAAGACATTGTAACGGTGGTGCCGCATATCAGTTCGGCAGCTCTCTGATGTGTCATTAGTAATAGTAAGGAAACACATCGTGACCATGACATACAATGATGACCAATGGCAGTGTAGGTAACATGAGGATATATGACGTGTTGAGGAGACGTTATTTGGGTGCATTTCTTTTTATCCCTTCCAACGTTTTCCAACATTAGAAACACAAACACTTAATTTTAGACATTAGTGAGAAACCTGTAGAAGTAAACAAGCGTATGATAAGGAAAACACAGGTGGCAAACCATGAGCAGAGGGTGATAGACTTGGGCCTCACAGCAAGGAGGCGGTGCCCAAGTCTGGTTGGGTGGGACTAGGCAGAGCCAGACAGGAGGGCGGAGCTGTTGGGGCGGCCTGGAACTGAGTGGGACCACTGCCTGATAGAAGGATTCAGAGGATGACAACCTAAAACAGTGCTCGGCATTCCATGTAAGAGTGCTGAGGANNATTCCATGTATGAGTGCTGAGTACTACCTACGTGGCTCAGCACTCATACATAGAGCACTCATACATAGAGCTGACAGCTGGCTTAGAATGCAGGAGGAGTGGCTGCCACCGGCCCCATCCGTTGCCTGTAGCAGCCGCACTCCCTGTAGTACCACCCCTGCTTATATATGATTCAGACGCAACCGAAGCTCCAGATAGGTAGCCTCAGGGGGGGACAGCCGGAACTACTGTCCCAGGCCCCTGAGCTGTTGGGGCCCGCAGATACCTACCGTGGGCTCTGCAGAAGCAGGTATCAGTAGAATCTTACCACAGATACTTGCTGTTTAGAGCAGTATAATAGCGGGCCAATACACAGGGAAATCCTTCCCTGTGTACGGCCCGCCGGTAATGCAGTTCAGCAGCAACCCCGCCCCCATGTGACGCCACGGATGATGTTGCGTAGGGGTCAGGCGCAGTAAATGTGGCCTGTGCCCCAAAATATCTGGTGGCGGCCCTGGGTAGCCTAATAACTACACGCATAGGGGAAGTGCCCATTTTGTGGAATTAATTATTGTTACTAACAATTCAATACTGATCCCAAATCTACATGCTTAGGGTTCTAGGGACTTATTCAGAGTTAGGAGTAACAGCACAAAAAGGTTCAAATCTGCTGCATTCTTATGGCTGTAATGTATTTCTTTTTATTCCAAATGCAGAAAGAATACTGGATGATTTACCTTTTTGCACAAAAATACAGAACATCTTTATTTCTTTATTCTGATTTAGATAGAGATGAGCTACAAAACTTCACCTCTCAGCTCGTTCCTTCCTCCTGCTGTGCAACACGGTTTTCTCAAGATGCAGATTTGAGCTTTTGTTTTTATATCTATTTATTTATTTATTGCTGTTACTCCCAACTGTGGATCAGCCATCAGCCTCTTAATATCTTGGGTTCCAATCTCATGATTAACAATTCAGCTGTTTCAGTCATAGGGCCCGATTCAATTAGGGAAAAATCATTCGCCGGCATATTTGTAACGCATTTTGTTTTTAATTTACGGGCAATATTTTTTTTTCTTATTCAATTATTTTTTTGCGTTAAAAATACGCTGTTTTTTTAACGATAAAAATCTGCACCTATGAGAGGTGTGGATTTTTAACGGTGCCCTATGTTGTGCCCCAACAGGGCATGCTGATGCTTGTAGAACTACAGGCATCAGCATGCCCATGGATGGGCCGCTGCGCAGGTGTCTTGGTAAAAAACAAAACTTGTTTGAACGTCGCAACTATGCCCGGCGCTAATGACACGATGAGAACGATATTTCAGACACTGGCCAATGACAGTGCACCTGTCATTAGTGCCAGGAATTTCCTGCTAGAAGGCAGTGAGTTGCGACGTTCCAAAAAGTTTTTGGTTTTTTTTCAATTTCGTTAAATTTCTCTTTTG
>WWET01000992.1:329760-349297 GCA_011038615.1 Limnodynastes dumerilii
TTTTGCCCTGATACCTTTCTCCTCCTCTCTCCACCTACTCTCTGTCCCCTCTCTCCTTTTCTACTTGAATTTTACTTTCCATTGTTCAACCCTTTTACTACAATATTTTATCCTGTATGTTGTATTTATTAATGTAAGACCCTGATTCACCTAAATTGCAAGTCAACTCCCATAACACTCCCCTTGTCCTTAGGGATCTTTACTGACTTCAGCATCCATAGGAATGCCTTAACTCTCCGTGCGTATCTTTGTGCTAAAGTACATGTGGAGTTTGCAAACCCAGCCCATACTGCCCTATTTAAATGCCTATTTAATGCACCTAAATATGTGTATATTTAGGTACATTACTAAGTGTGAATCAGATCCTAAATATTTACCCTGTAATGTGTATTTTCTTTGTGTTGCTGTACGGCGTTGCCCCCCCACACTCTCTGTGATGTCCACTCTTCCCCCATTTGCTTTTTTCTTGTGTTCTCTATTTCTCTCGCTCCCTCACTCTCTCTCTCTCTCTTTGTCCTCAATTCTACCCTTTCCTCGGTCAATGTGTTTTATTACCCCCCCCTTCAATCTGAGGTTTTTTTTTACCCCCCACTTCCTGTATATCGGATTTACCTCAGGGGCTGCTCACCCCCGGGCACACCGTCAGGACACCTGGGGCACTACTACAGCTGGACATCCCGATCACCAGGGGTCCCCTGCTCCAGTCTTCTCCACTGTACCTGACACAGGGCCCTGAGCATTTGCAATAAAGGTGAGTACTTTTTATATAGTACAGAGTATACAGCATTGGTGATTATATTTCATTTGATATTTTGTTCAGTGAAAAAAAAAGACAAACCCACTTTGTCAGTTACAGTGCTCTGTTTATGGTATGGGCTATAATGTGGTATGAGTATGGACTGTAATGAGCTAATATCTAATGTGGTTATTGTGCTCAGGAGACTTACACTTCCTTTCCTGACATAATCAGGGTCTTTGTAAATATCTCTGGCCAGACCAAAGTCACAGATTTTGACAACATTGTTCTCAGACAAAAGGATGTTCCTGGCAGCCAAGTCTCTGTGAATGCACTGTAAGAAAAAATATATATATATTTTAGAACAGAAATTACGATATTGATGATATATTGTTCAACTGTTACTGTCATTATTCTGCTGCTATGAATGATGGGGTAGATCCAGAACTATGTCCGTCTTCCATAGACGGACGTAATTCACTGAACAATAGCTACTGCGCATGCGTAGTAGCTATTGTACGTAATCTGCGTATCGTTTCGATACGTAGATTGCGTATATGCGGTCTAAAAGAATCGAAACGATACGCAGATTACGTACAATAGCTACTACGCATGCGCAGTAGCTATTGTTCAGTGAATTACGTCCGTCTATGGAAGACGGACATAGTTCTGGATCTACCCCATCATTCATAGCAGCAGAATAATGACAGTAACAGTTGAACAATATATCATCAATATCGTAATTTCTGTTCTAAAATATATATATATTTTTTCTTACAGTGCATTCACAGAGACTTGGCTGCCAGGAACATCCTTTTGTCTGAGAACAATGTTGTCAAAATCTGTGACTTTGGTCTGGCCAGAGATATTTACAAAGACCCTGATTATGTCAGGAAAGGAAGTGTAAGTCTCCTGAGCACAATAACCACATTAGATATTAGCTCATTACAGTCCATACTCATACCACATTATAGCCCATACCATAAACAGAGCACTGTAACTGACAAAGTGGGTTTGTCTTTTTTTTTCACTGAACAAAATATCAAATGAAATATAATCACCAATGCTGTATACTCTGTACTATATAAAAAGTACTCACCTTTATTGCAAATGCTCAGGGCCCTGTGTCAGGTACAGTGGAGAAGACTGGAGCAGGGGACCCCTGGTGATCGGGATGTCCAGCTGTAGTAGTGCCCCAGGTGTCCTGGAGGTGTGCCCGGGGGTGAGCAGCCCCTGAGGTAAATCCGATATACAGGAAGTGGGGGGTAAAAAAAAACCTCAGATTGAAGGGGGGGGTAATAAAACACATTGACTGAGGAAAGGTTAGAATTGAGGACAAAGAGAGAGAGAGAGAGTGAGGGAGCGAGAGAAATAGAGAACACAAGAAAAAAGCAAATGGGGGAAGAGTGGACATCACAGAGAGTGTGGGGGGGCAACGCCGTACAGTGACACAAAGAAAATACACATTACAGGGTAAATATTTAGGATCTGATTCACACTTAGTAATGTACCTAAATATACACATATTTAGGTGCATTAAATAGGCATTTAAATAGGGCAGTATGGGCTGGGTTTGCAAACTCCACATGTACTTTAGCACAAAGATACGCACGGAGAGTTAAGGCATTCCTATGGATGCTGAAGTCAGTAAAGATCCCTAAGGACAAGGGGAGTGTTATGGGAGTTGACTTGCAATTTAGGTGAATCAGGGTCTTACATTAATAAATACAACATACAGGATAAAATATTGTAGTAAAAGGGTTGAACAATGGAAAGTAAAATTCAAGTAGAAAAGGAGAGAGGGGACAGAGAGTAGATGGAGAGAGGAGGAGAAAGGTATCAGGGCAAAAGTGTGGGGGGGGGGCAGGAGTATAGAGTATAGAGGGCCCTGATTATAGAAGCTAACATGCTAAAGGGAAGGAGTGGACTTAAAGGAGACACAATGATAAAGAATGGGGGGATAGGAATTCAGGAGTTAGAAAAATAGAGGAAGTTAGTCTGAAGAAGTGGGTATTGAGGAAATGCTTGAAAGATTGGAGGGAGGTGGATAGTCTAATAGACTGTGATAGGTCATTCCAGAGCAGAGGGTCAGCATGGGAGAAGTCTTGGGTACAGAATGAGAGTTAACTGTCATCAAGATGCAAATTTTCTCCTTTCACATGTATCTCTGTCCTGATTTTGATAGGAAATCCTATTTGCAGCCAATCCAAGGGCAGCACTTAGCAGAATGTAGTCACAGCTGCCCCTAAAAGATTCCAATGGAGGAAGATGCAGGGCTCATTTTATTTTTGATCTGCAACATTTCAATGTCAGTAGCTATGATATATATATATATATATATATATATATATATATTAGTCTAAACAAAAAAAACTAATATAAAACAATGAATTGCTTTGATTTACTTTTGTGCTATATAAATACAAATGCAGATTACCATTTAGCACGACATATGTGTTCATTTGTTTTATTAGTGTTAGAGGTCATTAAACAAATCCCAATTTAGGACACAAGCTTTTTTTTTTTTTTTTTAAATTACAGATGTTGAATATATTTACTGTTTACTTTCAATATGCTGAAATGTTATTTAATAGACATTAATGTCATCTATGACTGCATCCATCATTGCATTCAGCATTTAAATCAGTTTTAGTCAATTCTATAGAAGTGGGTGAGGGTTTGAGTAATGTGTTTGTGCCGAGATTAAAGCAATCAGGTCTAAGATTACCTTTAATTACTTGATTGTGGAAATACATCAGCGCTGTATGTTGTATTCAGCTTACAGCTGCCCAGTATCAAGCTTCACCTACATACACTCGTGAAACGTTGTGAGGACAGACAGTGAATATGTTACAGATGTGTATGTGATTTGGATTACAAACAAAACATAATTCACAGTAAAAAGAAAAGCTATGGTGGTCATTAATCAACATTTTCAGATGCATCCCTGTGCTATGTAATCCAATTGGCATTACATCAAAATTAAAATTTGAGGTCATTACATTTATTTCTTCAAAGCTATTGAACTGCATTACCGTTCACCTAGAACTGTGTTTGATGTGGGATAATCTATAAAGCCTGTATTAACAATTTGCATTCAAAATGAAAGCAAGGCACTGACCAATAAGGTATAGGCAACAAGCGTTTTCTTCTTGGTCTGATTGCACTGGACGGACGTCAAATTCCAGTATAAAAACATTTTCCAGTTTTGTATCATCTGGAGCAAGAGGATGCACTATTTTTTATGCTACACAGGGCTATCTCTTCCGCTGGGCACAATGGTCAGGGTCACATGGCTCCACAAGTCTAGGGGCCCTTGAGCACTGCTGCCCAGCCCCAACAGTCAAGGCATTTTTAGATTGACCTTCCTAAAAATCAGAGGCTGGCTGGACATACAAGGAGGGGACAGAAGGGCTGACTGGACACATACAGAGAGGAAGAGGAAGAGTTTGAATGTCTGTAGAGACACACAGGAAGAGGAAGAGTTTGAATGTCTGTAGAGACACACAAGAAGAGGGAAATGTGTCCAGGGGGGCACAGTGTGATGATAAAGGGGAACCATTGTGATAATGAAGAGGCAGCAGTGTGATGAGTGATGTAAGAGGGCACAGAGATGAATTATCATTTATATGTTGATATTAAGTGTTGTTCAAAAGTTTTTATAAAGTACAAAATTACAGGGGACCCCTGTGCATTGCTTTGCCCTGGGCCTACAATGCTGTTAAGAGGGCCCTGATGCTACACAAATGATGAAACTGTTCTAAATTAAAGTTCAGTCTTTACTTGAAGGTCTAACCCTGGGTACACACGTTAATGATTTCCCCAGCTCCAGGAAAAATGTCAGATATCCAGGGACATTGTAAAGAGTGTACACAATAATCAGGGCCAAGGTCCCAGCCGCACTGTGACATCCAATTGGACCATTTATGCAAACCAGTCGAGTGTTTTTGTTTTATTAGTGGCTTGATCAGTGCGATTATAGTGTGTACTCAGTAGCGATGAGCGCTTCGGATTGTATGAAATACGACAGATCCTTATATTGGGGTTCTGAGTCAAACCGAGGCAGAACTGTTCCTTACGCCAAATTCGGATCTCAAAGAAGGCAAAATACCATCTTCCCATTATACTCGAATCTCGCATGGTTTGGATTCTATATAAGGCACTTCCTTGTGATTTGGCAGCCATTTTAGATAGGAGAGTATGAAGGCATGCTGTGCTGTATACTGGTAGACCGGCCTTTATTAGGGCTCCTAGCTTTTGGTAAGTTGTAAAGTGGTATAGTAGCTGCACAGCCAATTGTGTGTTTGGAGGTGGTTCAACACAGGGTACAAAGCATTAATATAATGATTCTATTTGTGTGTCTTTTTGTAATCTGCAGTTCTGCTCTGAGTACTAGGGCACTAACCTACAACTGTGCTGCACCAGTACATATGTGGCTCCATTTACTATCATTAGCGCACTGAGTACTAATGATCGCATCCACGCTTGCTGCATTAATGCAATAAATGAATGTTGTTGATGTTAATAATACTGTAGAAGCAAAAACTTATACAAATTACATCACTTTAGCTGTTTTTATTTGTAAAAAAAATTTAAAAAATCCAAAACCGAAACATTTTTGGATGATTTTGCCTAAAACAAAACCAACACAGGACAAAGATTTAGTATTGGCAGAGTCTTGTGGTACAGGATAGCTGACAGCAGATGTTGGATAAGGATTGTAGTCCACACATATGCACTTAACCATATTCTAGGTTTATTTAGTAAAGAGCAAGTGGTAACAGATTGTGCAGTACTGGTACTCATGAGGTTAATGCATTCAGCAGTATAGATGGAGGTTCTGCACCAACAGGAACTCACAGTATAGCAGGGATATGATAAAGCAGCAGCTTGTCAGATCTGCAGGATCAGGCTGTATGTAAAGGGTTACAGTGTGAGGAGACTGTGAGCTGCAGTCTATGCAGTTCAGTGACTAACTCCAACTAGCAGAGGGAACAGGTCCGCCAGGGCAGTGTAACAGACAAACAGGACGATGATGTCATCTGACACCTCCTCCTGCACCAGACTACACTAGAGCAGGCACTAGAGCAGACACTAGAGCAGGCACTAGAGCAGACACTAGAGGAGGAGAGCAGACACTAGTATAGAGGAGGAGACAGGTCTCCTCTCCAACGTTTAGAACCAAAATTAAAATGCGGTCTCTACTCAACTTTAAATACATATGGACAAAATATAAATCAAATGTTTATTTTACAGTATGTAATACATGTGGTTTTTTCTTAATTAGATTCCTTGTACTTGATACATACATTATTTAGTATTCTGTTAAGTACCTCTTTCTGCCATTATATCATTAGATGTAAAAGGCACTTGCGTGAGGATGACAGATCTTTTGTAACACATATCTTTGTGTAAAAACCTTAACTGTCACAGCAAGATCTGAATTAGTGATTGGTTCTCCACAGAAGACATTTTGCATACATACTAATTTATCACAATCTATTGCAGGCACGGCTGCCTCTGAAGTGGATGGCACCGGAGAGCATTTTTGATAAGGTTTACACTACTCAGAGTGATGTCTGGTCCTTCGGAGTACTGCTGTGGGAGATATTCTCACTTGGTAAGTGAAACAATGGGAGCTGTTATATGTCAACAGTAGAAACCACAATATACCTGTCAGCCTGACTCCTCACTCACGTTGCTGTTCTGGTTTTTCCACTTATGATTCCTATAAAACGAAATAATCTGAACTGAATTAATTAACAAGTATTAAACTACCCCCCACACCCACCATACATGTATGTTTTCTATTGATGCCTATTGCAGTTTCAGAAAGCAATATCCCATAATTGCCACAAGTCCTGCAAATTGGTGCTCCTTCTATACAACATTCACAAACTCCAAAAAAAGGGAGGATTCCTTTATATTATAGAAAAAGGAGGCCATATGTGCACTTGTTAAGGGTGAAATATTGCACTGAATTATTATTAATTATTAATAACGTGGGCAGGGAGAACATTTATATTGTACAGTGTGGACTGGGTTAGGTATTTCTATACGACTAAGCATTCTGCACACACACAGCATTACATGCGGAAAAGATAAGGTAGCATTCTCAACATGGAAGTCACCTAAATTCCAGCTACGCAAGGGCAGTGCTCTTACATGCGGAAATTGATTTCCGTTCGTTGTTTCCGGTGCAATAATAATAAACAATTGTGAAGTGTCCATGGTTAAAAACAATCAATATTGTATGTACTAGTGGCATGTGCTGGCAACATTATAGGGGGAAGATGAAAGCAGATGACTGAGAAATTTAGATGTTAAGATTTGCCATGGAGGGATGTGTTATTGCACTAGGTCAGAAAGACATGTCCCTATGAAGACTGACATCTTGTGCAAACACAAACACACGATCTCTGGTCCCTTCATGTCCTTATGCACAGAGAGCCAAACTAGGCAAGAATCAGGGGTCTGATATGTAAAGTACTTTGAGAAGTGAAACTACATAGGAGCCAGGGTCGGGACAACCTTGGTCTATGTAGCTTCACTATGTAATATACTTACAGACCCTCCAACATGAACCATTCCATTAGGTACAAAATACTCTGCTTCTCAGTTACTATGGTAACCTCCTTTGTTGAAGTGATAAATAGGTTTTTAAATATCAGTTAAGTAAATTCACCAGGTGAGTGTGACAGTTGGAAGCTCAGGTGTGGAGTATAATGGAATGGGTCTTGCTTGAGGGTCTGTATTTCCCTGTATAGCCAACCACAGTGCTTGTTTCTTCTTGTTACTGCAGTGATAACGCATCTTCTGTCTTCTGTGTATGATGAAGTCAGTCACAAAAGACAAGGTAGAGGATAGGAAAGATAGAGAGGAGAAAGTCACAAGGATTGCAGGGAAGGTGCTTATAGGGTATTTTAACAATGATAATCCTGTTTGCTAAGCATCAAGGATTTTTTCCAATTGCTTACTCTCCGAACTGCCCTCTCCAGCTTGCCTGAGGCCCCGTAAACTGATAAACTACAGTCACGATCTGTGTCGCTCACACTAAAATATCTTCCAATTCCAATCTAGTGTTATTTTTTGAGGTTATTGTTATACATTCTATTATTGAGTAGTTTGATCTTGGAAGCAATATCATGGGACCAAATTCAGAGTTTGAAAATAAAATGAAAACATTCCATTCCACCTGGGCAAAACCATAATGCATTTCAAAGGGAGTCAATTTCCTCTGGTGGAAACAGTATTAGAGTTAAGAGGTGATATTTCTTAACCCAAGTATAAATAACAGTGTGATAGTAAAGCTGGTCAGTGTCTGTGTACAATAAGCAAAAGCAAAGTATTCTCCCTGCATGCAAAGAATAAAATGTATTTAATTCCCATGAAATTCAACATGTTTTTGCCCAGGTATAACTTTCCACCTGATGGGCTGGATCCAGACTTAAGTAAGTGCTTGAAATGAGTTACTCCTGGGCTAAACCATGTTGATTGCAGGGGAGTCATATTTCATCTGTTGAAAACAGTATTAGAGTTGAGAGGTGATGTTTCCTATCCCAAGTCTATATACAGTGTAACTAGAGTTGAGATGTTTCCTATCCCAAGTCTAAATAACAGTGTGATAGTAAAGCTGGGCAGTATCTGTGTGCAGTAAGCAATTCAAAGATATATCCCTGCATGCAAAGCATACAATTAACTTGACTCCCCCTGCAATCAACATGGTTTAACCCAGGAGTAACTAGTTTCAGGCACTTACTTAAATCTGGATCCAGCCCAATGTTCTCTTAAGTTCAGTCTCAGGATCTGGTGCATGAATTACAGAGTGTCTCTCCACATGAGCTAATCAGTTCGCCCTGTCCTTACAGGTGCCTCTCCTTACCCTGGAGTTCAAATCAACGAGGAGTTCTGCCAGCGTCTGAAAGATGGGACACGCATGCGGGCACCAGAGTATGCCACGACAGACGTGTAAGTGTAAAAATGTACCGTGCCATGTATTTCATTGATAGGCCTCTGCCCTGGGTCACATAGAACATCCAGCTCTCCTTGTTACATGTTAGATGGCATATACACAGCTCTAATATTCTGATTTCTGTTTGATGCCCCTCATGTAATAGATTAGATGAATTGTAAGCTGGCAACTGAAAACTAAACGTTGCTGAAAAGTGATTGGAGTGTTCCTGGCAGGCACTCAGTGAACCCCCTCTGTGTTTGCAAACTGGGTTTTTAAAAGTTGCCGTCATGCCAACCCTTTAATATCCAGGCCCCAAAGGCTTGTTATCACACTTACCAATATATATCCCATTATCTGTGATAATAAGAATAAGAATACAATGTCAGTTATTCTCTAGCTATTCATTACGTGCTACTGTAATATAGTATCAGATGAACCAACTCAGCTGGATACTTTCTAAACAAGATGACCTTGAGATCAACTATAAAGCCAACCTACTGTATCAAATTACTCTTGAGTCAAATATATAATGTTTCTTGCTTGAAAAAGAAACTGCAACAGTCTTGAAACACTGCTGCTAACAGATTGCTACACTGCGAATTTAATTGAGTGCAGTATTTTTCTATGCTATAGACAATGCTATATATATTTTTATGCTGAGGGTTCATGTTCTGTTTTGACACATGTATAAATCAAGATGGTTGTACATACGTATGTCCATAATAACTAGAATAACAGGTGGGACATTCCAAAACTATTGAAAGGGGTTCCTTTCATCAAATATCATTGGAAATTCTGACTGCTCTATGCTCGGCTAAGAAGAGAGCAGCACGTGACCCCAAAAACACTGGTCCGCTAGCCTACCATTATCCTATTTAATTATTATCCCATTCCACAAGGACGCCCTCTTGTATAATGGGCATGACCAATTTATCATTTAGCCCATGAAACTAATAATGGTCATTTGTATAGTGAGGTATGTGTGCATTGACAGAGATTTTCTTTCTTGCAGTTATAGAATCATGTTAAGCTGCTGGCATGGAGATCCCAAGGAACGCCCGACATTTACTGATTTGGTAGAAATCCTGGGTGACTTGCTACAAGAGAATGTACAGCAGGTACAGAGAATGATCCTGTGAAGTTACCATTGGCATAACTATATTGTTTCCATGTAACTCTCAATTCCACACTTCATGAGAAGATGAGGCCCTGAATGCTTGTTGGGGATGGACAGGGAAGATTTATTTAACGCTTCTAAAGGTGGTGTTGCCCATAGCAACCTATGAGTCAATCTGTAATTTTTTAGCAACTATTGCAATCAAGCAGATTCTCACTTTGGATAACGGGCCTGATCCAGACCTACGCTTGCAAGCGATCGTATGCTGGTTGTAGGCGTAAATTCGGCAGAAAGAACGTGCTGCGCATGTGCAGAGTGACAACTTCCGGTCGTACCAAAGACTTTTTCGTAGCAGCGATTCAGGCGTCCGTATTCTTTGCATATTTTCCGATGACGGGGCGTGTTCATATTACGAAGTTAGTACGGACGCTGGAGTTAGGGAATGTAGGCGGGGGGAGCCATTTAAATTGTACAGTATGGGCGTGCTTAGCCCGGTATGATCAGCGCATCGCTACAAGAATTCGTACCGACGCCGGGAAAAGTTAAGGTAGGGTTCAGCCGGCGTACGGAGGTAAAGGTAAGGGGAGTGTCATGGGAGTGAAAGTTTTTGCGCTGAAGCGGTAATACGCTCCGCTCTCATGCGTAGGTCGGGATCAGGCCCAACATCTCCTTTTATAGTTCTGGGGAATTTACTGAGATGTGGGACCAGATACAGACGATTCTCGCAATCTGACTGAATAAATGCTCTGTGTGATCGTTCTGCATCAGAATACAATAAGAATCATTCTGGTTTACGCACTGCAAGCCTTTCCGCTTACTGCAGGGCGTGACAACCGGCCATGCATACAATGTGAAGGGAAATGTGGGAGGTATTTAAATCATGCAGTAAGTGCTTGGTTCAGCGCTTACATACATTATGCACAGCCCCGTTTTACATGGGGCGGGTGTGTAAAAGTTAAGTTAGGACCCAAAAGTTCCATACGTCCAAGGGGAATGAACTACCCTCCCAGGTAGGGAATATAGGATCGTGCTTTGATAAATTGAAGCAATAATATGACCCTCCATATTACAACAATGTGCATACATCTCAGGATATAGCTTTATAATACTAATAAACATAGATCATTTCCAGAACAAAAAAATGATGCTTCACACATAAATGTATAAACCATCCATCAAGAATGGAATAGCAACACACTAAAGGCTTCTCATCGTACACCGTTAAAGTGGTGTCTGAAATGACCCTTGAATATTTTAAGGTAGTCCCTGATACCCACCAATCTGGAAACTCTGATTTATTCTAATAGCGACACAGAAATACGCACCTAGGTGGCAAGACAATTCCCATGACACTCCCGTCATTCCTATGTATTTTAGCTGACTTCCGCGTCCATAAGGTTACCTTAACTCTCCGAGTGTATGTCTGTGCTTAAGTTCTTAAGTAGGTGTGTACATATTTCCCGCCACAGACTCTTCTTAACTTCCTTCTTTCGGAGGCCTGGCATGCCCCATCTTACTTATCTTACTAAGAATGGAGCTGAAGTCTGTGCGTAATGTAGTAGTTCAATTCTTAAAACAACGTACATAAGAAGAAAACTACGTAACTGTGAATCCGGACCTAAGTGTTCTGGACGTGCGCAGTTTATCCGTAAAAAAACCGCACAGAGATTCAGGTCCTTTGTGTGCAACGCTGCAAATAATGACATATCTTAACGATGACAAATGGCATCAAAAAGTAAATATGTGTGTGTCCTTCTACCCGCAGGAAGGAAAGGACTATATCCCTCTGAATGATTCCCAGAGCTCAGAGGAAATGGACTTATCCCAGTCACCCATCTGCCCTCAGCATAACTCTGATGAGGAGGAATGTGACATGAGACTGCACTGCCATAACCTGGCTGTAAGGTGAGACATACTGGATGTACTTTCTCTAACGGTAGAGTGTTTCCGATAATGAACAACATTTTTCCCTCACCCAGATGTTTTGCCGTCTTTGTTATTATATATATATATATATTATATCATAATTAATGAATAACCTGTGTCCATACCCTTCCCTACTGCTCAGTTATTAGAGAATGGATCCAGATTAAAGGGTATATGCCGTATGTTAGTCTGCATTGTGAAATATTGGCCCTCCCTCCACCATTCCTGTGTGCAGAATGCATTTCCGTGCCCTGGACCCTAACTTAAGTATTTCACACTCAGCTCTGTGAATACTGAATTGTACATAAGGGCTTAGCCAGTCCCCCTACTGTACAATTTAAATACCTATGCCCACCCACCATGCATATGTCATACACCTTGTGATTGGACCAGTCTGAGACTGAATTTGACCGGCTGCGTTCTGATGTGGAATTATTGGTACTGCACATAGTGTACATAAGTCATCTGGATCAGACTCTAGGTCTTTATATTTCGCCATCATATCAAAGCCACAGCTGTACAGGGTAGAACAGTAAGGTTGGCATGATCAGTATATGACTTTACCTCTGAACTACAGATAGCCGAGGCCACCATTGTGTGAGCTGTCCCAGTATTTTGATCGCAACCAATCACTTTCTTGCTGCTCCATCAGGTGTTCCGTCTGAGAGCAGGGATTTTCCTAACACTGGACCTACATTATTGATTTCTGTTAATATCTTGGTAGACTCCCAAATGAGCAATACATAGGAGTTTACACTGAAGACCTTTCAAAATAAAGAATTATAACCGAACGGTTCAAAATTTTAAACCTGAGGGTCATTAAACTCCGTTGTTGGGGATTGGACCCTGTAGATAGTGTGATAGGTATGCGGCCTGTGGGGATTCCCAGGGATACTTGAATGCTAATTTATGGGTGTGGGTATTGCTAGCATGTAAAAAAGTAGGATAAGGGGCATAGCCATCTTCACCTAAGATCCTCTGGCCATTGGAGAGGAGCTGTGACCCCTTACACCTGAGGGAGTCCATTTTTCCTCACCCTACGTCCCCTTTTGATTAGTTAATGTTTCTTTTAGTCAGGCTTAGAATAGAATGCAATTTGTAATGTTTTAGGAACTTCACCATTTGTTTGTAGGGGATTTGGTGAAAACGTCACGCGACTGGCGGGAACATTGGTATTTGGTTGTCAGTTTGGGTTGTGTTAACACAATTGGCCTATATGTGCGAACGCAATTGGCGTGCTTAACTGGCTTCGCCCCCGCGGGTGAGCCGGTTTAGGTTGGATGTTTACTTTAGTTGGTCTTTAGTTGTTGTAGGCGGGGTCTGGGAGTATTTTTGGTGAATTGACGTTGGTTCCGACTTCGTGCTGCCTTTACTTTTTTAAAACTCAAATATTGTATAGTTAATGAAGCTGCCAATTAGTTTTTATTTCATGTGTCGTGTGTTTTTATTAATTATTTAAGTTGTTTATTGTAATACGAATGATAGAAAGTACAAGGCATCCACAGTCATGGAACTGTACTGATGATTGAATGTGGTTACTTTTTTCATGGCTATACATTATTTATTTCACATTTTTATTTTGCTCTTACAGATATTACAACTGTGTTTCTTTCCCTGGCTGCTTCACTGGGGGCAACCAAATCCACTGCCCATCAAGGCTGAAAACATTTGAGGAATTTCCAATGACAAATGTCACACATAAAGGTCACCCGGTAAGCTTTGCAAGGGATCATTGAATATAATAAAGCATTTTCATAAAATATTTGAATTTCTAAATATTTATCTGACTAATCGATTTCTATGGGTTACAGCGCTGATTGTGGGCTGTTATGCGCCACATTTCATAAATATCACAGGGGATGTGGCTACTACAGGACCCGGAGGAGAGAGGGGGCCGGTAGCAGTCAACCCCTCTGCACTGTAAGCAAGCTGTCTGGGTGGGCGGGAGTAAATGAAGCCAGGCAGGACTGAGGTGGAGCTTGGCAGGACCAATGCCTGATAGAAGCTTTCAGAGGCTAACAGCTTAAAACAGTGCTTGGCGCTCCATGTATGAGTGCTGGGCGTTATAGCGCTATACATACATACACTCATACAAGGAGTGCCAAGCGCTGTTTTAAGCTGTTAGCCTCTGATAGCTTCTATCATTGGTCCTGCCAAGCTCCACCCCCAGCACTGCCTGGCTTCATTTACTCCCACCCATCCAAACTCGGACCCCATCTCCTTGCTGTGGGGCTGTGAGTCTGTCACCTTCCGCCCCTGTCAAACTATTTTGGGTATTATTCAAGTGCTCAAGTTCATGTACTGTAAGTCATATCGCATTTTACCGAGGTCAGATTACAGTCAACATATAAAAACCCGGTGCACTGTAAGCCGTGGAAAATGCAGTCTTCCAGATGTCTTTAGTCATTATTTTTGTATGCCATATTCCAAAATTGGAATTGTCTCATGAAAATCAGGACTGCCTTGTACAAGGGGATGATATGGTAATTATACAGCAAGACCTTGGTTAAGACATTACATACAAACCAGATTTCTGCACCGTGCTCATGGTCCATGGGGATGGTGTGGAAATTTGAAGGTAGAGTCCTGGTGTGGGAAGTACCTTGCATGCAGTTGTAGCTCTGATCGCAGTGGCGGTGGAGTTAGGGATCAGGACTATTATCTTTAATATGACCCCACTGAAATTGTAGGCAGATGTAACAGTAACAAAGAAGAAGGAGGAGGCTGGTAAAAACAGTGTAATAATACGATTGTGGCTGGTATTCTTAATACTTTGTAATATTCTCGTCTATACTGATCGTTTTTAAAGAGATGTATGTTTATTTACAAACAAAACATGTGTTTTTATATGACTATTTGAGGACATTTCTATAACTATTAAAATACACCTTGGTAGTGGTATTATTAACTCAAGTTTATCTTGAGTATTTGTGTGTTTAGTATATGAATATAAAAATACCACAAAGGTGATGAGATGATTTGGGACTAGTGCGGTTTTTTTTCTTGGTGTGTTTGCGATTGTATTGATCCTAGGAATGCTGGTATATATTATAACATGTTAGTTGGTTGATGGTGGTGGCTATTGCAGGGAGCAGACTTGTGATTAGCTCATTCTAACTGTGTTCTTTTCATTTCTTTTCTGGAAACAGGACAATCAGACAGACAGTGGGATGGTACTGGCTTCAGAGGAACTGGAGAGGATAGAGAACAGACACAGAACAGATGGAGGATTCAGGTACTCACATACCCTCTTGCTTTTTGTTATTTACAATTTCATCTTCTTGTATCTGTTGATGGAAGTTGTTCTTTATGTAACTGTGTATACAGAGTGTCAAAGAAACCATTCTGTGAATGCAGCCAATCAATTCTCTAGGACATGGATTACTGTAAAGACTGTATTGCACACCTGCCAACTCTACCTGAATATCAGGAAGACTCCCTCCATAGAGGGTGAACTCCCTGACTCCCTGAAGAGTTTGACAACGTCCCTGAACCTGATTCTGTTCCAGAAGTCATTGGCTCCATCCCCAGTTGTGTCCTATTTCCCTGCATTGAGGCCTGTGGAGGTGGCCATTTTCATGGAGGCCAAGATGTAATAAAAGACTGGCAGTTACCTAAGACAACATGACTTCATTAATGGAAACTGAAATGAAAATACACAATAATTTTCACTGACAATTTAATAATAAGTTAAGGGGTATACCACTTTAAAAGCGCTATAAAAATATCAGCAGCAGCCCACAATCATCAAGGGGTCCTAATCCTTATAAAACATATATGGAGGTATGAATAGTTCCATCCATCATACCTAGGCATATATCTTTTATATTTTGTCTTTTTTAATATACCCAGTAAAGTTGATGTTTTTTAACACAATGGGGTAGATCCTGAACAACGTTTGCCGTACGTGTATTAGCGTAGCGTATTTTCGTGTGCGTAAATTCGCTACGCTACCCTCGGCACACCCCTTGCACGGACGTAGTTTGTGAAAATACGCTACCCAAACCCTACCTTAACTTTCCCTAACGTAACAGAATACGTCCGCTAACGGGCGTACAGACTACGCGAACGTACTATGCTTAGCACGCCCATACTGTACACTTTAAATACCGCCCCCCGCCTATTTCACGTAATACGCACGTATTCGTCAGTAACGTACATTTGGCACGCCCACACGTAAGTATTTACGTTTGCAATACGTGAATTACCCTTACGTTAGAAAATACGCTACGTGAATGTGCGTATTTTCTGCGGTGCGCATGCGCAGTGCGTACAAATCTGCGAATTTACGTGTCCGCCACACGTAAATTCGCGGAAATGCGTAGTTCAGGATCTGCCCCAATATCTCTTTGGGTTTATTGAATACTGTGGGGAATTTTAAAAGATACCACGGTGGGTATATTGATATCTTGGGGGATCTCTAATCAGACCTCTATTTTCGGTTATACACCTATGTTTTTTGTTTTGTTTTGTGTTTTTTCACAATAAGTCTATCTCACATATAAAGGTTTAAGATGATAAGTGCTGCAGATATTAACGATTATTTCTCACTTTTATCTCTTTGTTTCCCCATTTTATTGGACTATCTTAAAATCACACGGAGTATTAACTTATTGAATACAAGACTATATATGATTGCTTTTTCCTTCCTGTGTGCCGCTGCTCTCAATGTCAACATTTGTTGTAGCGTTTGCTAATTTTTATAATATTCGTCAATTGTACTTCCAATTTTCTTGATTTATTGGTATAGATTTTATCCCAGCGCTGTTCCCCACCATCACCCTCTTTTTTACAATAATTAATAAATGTTGTTAGCCATTTTTATTGACATACATAACCATGGCTGGAGATAGCCACCCAACTTTGCTGGCATAGGACACACCCCTTGATGGTGCTTTCATGATCTCCTTGATATTCATTGGTAAATGTTGGCGAGTATGTTGTATTGTCCCAGGTGAAGGGGAATGTAATGTCCTCTGATAGGTATTCTAATAACAGTTTCCCCACTTATTGCCTCCACAGCAGTAAAAGTTCTCGTAGAAACAAAGAAATGGCGTCCGGCTGCTCCTCCCTTCAGAACAGAAGTCATCCATCTTATCCGTCTTACAGCGGGGGGCAGACATTTTACAACAGTGAATATGGTGAGCTGTCGGAACACTCAGAGGGGGACAGCTTTACCCCTCCTGGAGTCTCCGGAAGCCCCGGGCTAGTCCACGCCTCTTTCTTCTCTGAGGAAAACTGATTACTCTACAACTGGATACAGACCCTTAGAGACCGACACTTTCTCTCCCAATACGTGTAAATGAAACACTCAATCTACTTTCCCAAAGGGGAGGGAAATGGCTGTCAGTCTGCCCTAAAAAGGCTGAGCCAGGAAATCTCTGGACTACTCTCCTTGTGCAGCTAAAGAATCATAACTGGAGAGAGAAATATACGGCAATAAAAAAAAGACAATGATTACATTCATTCAGTAATAAGAGACAGTAATGCAAAAAGAAATCATGCTTCTCAATTTTGAGAATTCAAACATGGACATGATTTTCAAGGATTGGGTTGAATTCTATGAGGAAAGGTTATTCACTAGTGTTTATATTCTGTATTTAAATATCCTTCAGTATCTCTAATGTAAAACATTGCTTCCCAGTCAGATAAATAATAATAGTCATGTTGTGTATCTTCCTAGAATGCTGTGTTCTGATGCTGTAACGTGCACCTTGTTGCGTTGGTTGTATTCGGGGACATATATGTAAACAGCTGCCCAGGAATTGGTGCAATAAAGTGCAGCCTATAGGAACAGAATCAGATGGTTGCTTTTATTTTTCAAGCTTTACTGGAGGAAAGTTACAATCTGATTGCTGCTAAGGTTATGGCAAATTGCTGTACAAAATGTCTCTTATAATTATATAACTTTATGCAAAATATTGCCTAAAACTACAATGTGCTCGATCCTAAATTACGCTAAGTGAGTGTTTTACGAACACTGTGATTGGCATGCCACCTTCTGGTACTGTGATGCATGTGCAGGTGCCGCAATATACAAACATACCGTCCTGGTAAGCAAGGGCGTAACTACTGGGGGTTCAATGGGTTCAGTTGCTGTGGGGCCCAGTGGCTTAGGGGGCCCAGCAATCACCCCATTGCACTTGTACTATATGTATTAGTTCTGAGTTAGGGGGCCCCTAACAAAATTCTGCTGTGGGGCCCACAAAGTTCTAGTTACGCCCCTGCTGGTAAGTATTCCGACGGCGGGGCGAGTCAGAGCTGGAAGAACAAGCACTTATGCTCCGTGGGCGGGGAGAGGAATGTAAATTGTACAGTAAGGCAGCGTACACACTGAAAGATAATCTTTCCAGTCACACAATTAAAAGACCTTTTCACCAGATATCTCACCAGTGAAATATCACTATATTCAGTACAATAGAAGTTACATGAGGAGCGCGCACGTAACATCTAGAAGGGCGCATGTGGTGGATCCGGTCCAACGTTATGAAACGCTCACATTGAACATACAGTTGACTTACCCACAATTCCCGCTAGACACAGAATCAACAGATAACTTCAGAAGATCTAGTTACTTTCTACCTTTTATGAAGAATAAAGCTGATTACACAATATACAGTAATCCGGTCAATCAGCTCATATTCAACAGATCAACCATATTATCATATTGTGCAGGCACAGACATACTACACGCTAGGGGCCAGATTTACTAAGCTGTGGGAAAGGGAAAGTGGAGATTCACGTTCTCACTTTCCTAATACATCAATATAGATGTATATGTCAGCTAGAATCTGATTGGTTGCTATGGGCAACGTCTCCACTTTTCCTTTCCCACAGCTTAGTAAATCTGACCTTCGGTGTTGTAAAACTACAACTCCCAGCCACTGGCTGCCTATTCAGGCCTGGAACAGTAATATATAGCATGAACCAATTTGTCAGAACACAAACAAAACAGTCCATATCGCTTCCGCTAATAATAAAATAATAAATAATAATAAAAGCGTTCAGAATTTCCAGACAATATAATTGACTAATTGGTCATTTCTACTAGGATCAGCCTTGGATAGGTAAGGGATTGGTGTACACATTAAGTAAACACCATTTTTTTATTAAGATGGTACATTCTACGATAACAGCCGGGGAACAATTTACTTTAGAGATGGGACAGTTAAACAGTAAATGACTGATTCCATTCTGAACTTTCTTCGTAAACATGTACAAAGCGGATTGATGACCTAATCGCAAGACAGTAATGACATAATATCTCACATAAATGTGATTTTAAAAAATTAATATTGGGGTCAAAACTGGAGAATTTGGTTTCCTTTTTGGTATATATCTATATATCTTTTAACATTTACATTTATATCTGTTATTTCTAAAGTTAAAGTGCCCAAGTATACATCAAATCGAATTAATTAAAATAGTATTTTGCAGAGTTTATACACACATTTGCTCAACTTTATTATATAAATATTTATAAAATACAATCTGACTGTGACATATTTCATGGTCAGATCTAAGCCAATTCATATACATCATACACAGTAATGTCATATTTACTGTATATGAGAGAGGTACTGTACTTTTTAAAATAAGGTGACCTAAAAACTAAGCAGACAATGTAATTTAATAAATAATTAATGGCTTTTAAGATTACTGTAAATCATTTCCTATTGAGACAGCCATTTTCATGGTGACCTATTGTAATTGTAGCCAATTAGATCACTTGTGCCTCAGTAATGTCCATGGTACTTAGTGAATTGATAGACTGTATTCTTAGTGTATAGCAACCTGCACCACG
>WWET01000992.1:355980-385974 GCA_011038615.1 Limnodynastes dumerilii
TCTTGTTTTAAGACTGGTGTTTACATTTAGAAAGCGCTGCGTAACATGCGGACACTATATAAAAAACTGTTAATAAGTAATAATAATGTGATCTTTGAATAGTAGCATTTAGGTTGCTGCATTACACCTGTCAGCCTATTATCTATACATATGCCGTACCTGTTTAAAAAGCATACTCATTCCCTGAACTACCTACCCAGAGTTGCTAATCACAGATCATTGTGCAGGGTACGTGCATTTTTGCTTATTTGCCTGCACTAAATCTCTGGATCAGGTTCACAGTGTTGAACAAACGTGTCCTCATTTATGTGTGAGCTGGAACCTGTATCTAGCAAACATATTGCTGAAACAAGGATTATGGAAAATATTAGTATGCTCCTTACTCCTGTCTGCCCTCATTTGCTTCAATGCAGAAGACTTCATGCCTAAAATTGGGCAACTAAAATAACCCTGCAAGCTACATTACTGGACTATACCAGAACCAAATATTGTTTCTGCTATGGCAACAATGTACCAAGGGATCCAAAAGTGGAAAATCCTGCTTAGGAGGATCTGTCAGCTCAAGAGCAGCTTGTCTTGTATTATAAAGGTCCACAGATTGGGTCTTAGGGCCTTTCAGTCAGTCCTGAAGATATGAACATCGCAGGCTGCTAATAAAATGTGGCTCAGACTGCAGGCCATCTCTCCCAGCCACTACACGGGCAAAGGCCACCGTGAGTCAAGGGTTTATATCCCCAGCACTGGCAGGGTTAAAAAGCTGAATTTTAGAATACACTGAATATCATAATCTGCTGACTTAGGCACATAGCGCACTGATTACCGTCTATGGGCTGGATCCAGACTTCCAAAGTTTTGCCTACTTGCGCAAATCACAAGTCAAATACAACATCTGAGCATGCACACACCAGATATCTCCTAGCATACAGAATGTACTCCTGAACACTAGGAGAACAAGCTGACAGGTCTATGAGATACTGTATTACAGCTAATACACCTTTTTTTAAGGATATCATGCAGTTTTTTTTGTTACTATAGTGTTATGAGTCTGATTGAACCATACAGACTAAAAACACTAAAGAAAATATAAAAAAAAATATGATATCCATGTAAAAAACAACCAAAAAGGCATATTAGCTGTAATACAGTATTAATAGATATCAATATAATAACAGGACTAGTGAGAGCGGAAGGTTTAAGCATCATATGATCACAATCTGCTGCACCTCCTAAAGCTAACTATATTTGTCAATAATAAATATTATATAAGTCCATCAATAATATATATCAGATAACTCCCAAATCTAAGATGCTGAGCACTTAAAGACAGAAACCAAATAGCATCTTCATTAGACCTGAGAGATGGAAGGTATTAGATTTTGTGAAACTTCTCCTTGGAAGAGATTATGTATCAATCTGTCATGAATAATTCCCTGGATCTATTACAACACATTTCTCTTTTTCTTTAGACTTTGTTCTGGTTTTCTTTAGATGTATTGGTTTTGTCCATCTCTTTTGCTTTAAACTCATTTCTTTTCTTTGTAGCCCTAAACTAGTTTATAATAAGACAACATTTAACAGGTCTGCTGGTCCTTCCAGTGTATACATTCCTACAAGGGCATTTCAGAAGCTATTTAACAGGTGGAATTCCATGTGACTCCTCTTGTTATATTAACACGTTGGGGCTGCACAGCACAGAAAGGTGTTGCACTGTGACGGGTGCAAATAAACTATAGTACTGGATGGTTTTGTTTATAGCACAAAATAACTAAACAGATTTCTTTTTAAACTCTCATTTAGAGTGAGCTAAAAACATAACCTTTCAACCCAAATTTTGTTTGTTAATATGCCATTTTTTTCCCTTGGTGGTAAAAAAAAATCTTTATTTATTCCAAGCTGTAGATATGGTGGGGAAAAAATGTTTTATCGTTATTGCATTTTTAATCTATGAGTGTGTGTGGGGGGGTGTCTGTTTTTCTAGCTATGGGCGGTACTAATGATGATGTCATAGCCCTGGTGGTAGCCCTATGTGGCTACCATTATGATTAGAATAAAGACATCCGTTATAGCTTATAAAGTTACATTTATGGAAATATATATATTTTAATTTGCTTTTAACAGTGGTTTTTGCTGTTATGCTTAACCCATTGGCTGCATTTGTTTTATTAGCAGCGTAGGCCAATGATGGGCAACAGATGGCCCTGGGCCCCTTAAATCTGTCTATCCCATTCTGTGTTATAGATCCAAACCGCCACAATAGGGGAGTTTTTCGATCGCTAAAATGGGAAAATGCCTGCATATGCGCACACTTCCCATTCCCATGTGAGATCTGAATCCAGAATTCCATGCTGGAAGCGTTTCTGAAGACGTGGCAGCGATCAATTCTGCAATGTGATGCCCTCTGTTATATCTGTTAAGGTAGGGGGTCTGCTTTCGGAAATCCTTGTAAGCAAGGGGAGTGGCACCCAGTCACCCAAAAGGAGGATGGATACAGCGGAGATCCAAAATTTGATCCCCTCTTTTGCCGCGTTTGTGGCTCCAAGAGTCTGGATTTGGTCCCATAGTACAATCTGCACCACTATGTCTTAAAAAGTAAATATTTTATCTAGATCAGCTTTGTTAATTTAGTTGAGAGACTTTAGGTTAATATTTACAGCTCTCCTTTTGTTCTTTTAATTTTCACATACACAGCCCTGTCAGCATTTTCTTACATGATTGTACTATTTGTATATATACAGGGGCAAACTCAGGATTTGTATATATATACTGAGACGTCGTGGAAACGTGAGAAAAATCATGCTTTCAGAATCAAACAATGTGTATGTATTTCAGCTGTGCAAAGGTCGTAGCTATAGAATAAACTCTACTAATCTTTTACAAGCCAGACCCAAACACAAACAAAATGAAATGTTCATACAAAAAAAGCTTTATTTATAATTCACTCACAATAACATCTTCATCCGATGAGTTTGTCAGTCTCTTTCTTCTTTTGCACTAAGATATCCTGAGTATACTTTTATAGTAGTGACTTGTTTATTATCCCTCCAGAATTTCTGAAGCAGGCAGACGCCATCTCATTCTGTACCATGAGTATTCGCGGGGGCAAAGCAAGGACAATGCCAGTGGAGTTTGTGCCACTTGTTAAAAGGGGGCTGCCCCCCATGATCCGTTGACTCTGCCCTGGGATTGGGGGCTCCAATTAGATCCCTGGCACCATGTCACGTGAGTCTGACAGTGCACGGGTTATAACACAGATTTAAGCATTATGCCCTTGGTTTGGTCCAAATGTTTAGGTGCCCAGAAAGCAAGTTGGTCTACAGATTTTAGCACCAGGTCACTGTGCAGACTGTTATATTTGCCTTCTGAGGGAACCGTGAACGCTGCATTGTATTTCTCTTCCAAGTGGCACAATGCCTAGAAATTGTGTTAACCTTTTGGACTCTTTTTGCTCCCTCTGTGGTCCAGAAACATTAAACAGTAGAAAGGTTGTTTCGCTCTTCTCATGAAGGAGTGCAAAATTGGTGACCAAGATAATGACTGGGTTCCCCATGTTTGACTTCTTTTGTCAGTCTTGTTCAAAGGGTCATTTCATACGAAAAAGCAACACTTTATTAAGTGTGAATATGATTCTTATTCATTTACTGGGTCTGTATTGTTAATAAATATAATGTTGTAAACTTGAATTGGGTCTCACTCAAACTCCTTATGTGATTTAGGTATTCTAAAACAATGTTTTAATACAACACAGAAAACACTATTAGATGCACTTATACTCAGTCTTGTGACAAAAAGTAAGAAAGATTTTGTTGACCAGTGTTATTGTACAGTGCATTGGCTCCCACACTTTCTCAATGCAAGCCACCTTTAGGTCCGGATTTACTAAGCTGTGAGTTAGGAAAAGTGGAGATGTTGCCCATAGCAACATCAGATTCTATCACTCACTTTCCTATTACATACTAGAAAATGTCAGCTAGAATCTGATTGGTTGCTATGGGCAACATCTCCACTTTTTCAAACCCGCAGCTTAGTAAATCTGGCCCTTTGGGCCTCATTCAATTAGCTTCGAACGGGCGTATTTCGCTGTGCGAAGCTAATTTAGCAAATTTTTGGGGGCCGAATTTTATCCGCACCTCATAGAGGTGCGTATAAAAACTCGTCCATTTTTCATACCGTATATGACGGGAAAAAGTTAAGTGCGTAGTTTTTCCCATCATCGCCGGCCTTTAGTGTCTTAATAAAGTTTTCAAGGCTCCCCTAAGCCAAAAGAAATTCCAACCAATAAGACAATACCATTCTTTTATTAGCTAGGTCTAAAAAACGTAATAAAAGGAAAGTTCATGTCGCGTAATAAACTGTGATGTTCCCAATGCAGAGAGAGAGGCCCACACACTACAAAGAACACAGAATTTTTATTATAGTTTTTCTCTCTCTCTTTTTAATAACTGAAGCCCTTTGGTGTCATCCAACTAAAATAAAAAAATACTTCTACAACTGGACTTCTATAAAACTTTCAAAGCTTTATTTCAAGTTACCAGATATGAGCCAAATCTCACCCCTTCCCCATCCCTCCACCACACTTACTCCATCTCTTCAGACCACCGCCCCTGCACCCGATTCAGATTTAATTACTTGCAGCATGAGCATGGGGTGTACTCACACTCTGGAATAACCTTCCTCGTCCACTAAGACTATCTTCTACTCTCTTCTACTCTGACAACTTTCAAGCACTCCCTCAAAACTCACCACTGCAGACAAGCTTACTAACTTGCACAACCTATTGCTTAATATTTGTCTACCATAAAATTCCCCTCAATTCTGCTGCTAACACTGCTGTGTAACTGCATCATACAGAGCACTAAACAGTATTACTGTAAAACCTGGCTGCTCCATTGTGTGATTAATAGCACCTCCCTTTATGGGCTCTATTTACTTACCTGTTCAGTTCCATGTGATCGAAGCTGCACCAGGCTGATTTATTTTCACTGCGAGTCTGGCAGCTTCGTTCACAGAATTTACTACTTACCCAGGGTTGCCTACTTTTTAGAGCTTCCCCCACGGGAGAACCCAGAGCGAACCCATAGATTTCTGCAGGGGCGGGCCTTATTTACACGATTTATGCAAATCGTGTCATTAAGCCCCACCCCCTGTCAATCGCTCCTGTATTCTCTAGCATTTCAGGGGATGGACGGGGCTTGATGACATCATACAGCCCCCCGAACAGTGAAGCCGGGTCTCTTTAGCCGGGTCTTAGACCCGGCTAAAAAGAAGGGTTTTTGCCGGCTTTTTTAAACGCGGTATAACTTACCTATTCAGTTCCCTGTGATCGAAGCTGCACCAGGCTGATTTATTTTCACTGGCAGCTTCGTTCACAGAATTTACTACTTACCCAGAGTTGCCGACTTTTAAGAGCTTCCCTCCGGGAGAACCCAGAGCGAACCCATAGATTTCTGCAGGAGGTGGGGCTTAATTACATGATTTATGCAAATCGTGTCATTAAGCCCCACCCCCTGTCAATCACTCCTGTATTCTCTAGCATTTCAGGGGATGGACGGGGCTAGATGATATAATCAAGCCCGCACATCCCTAGTAACGCTAGGGATTACAGAAGTAATTGATGTCTGGTGGGGCTTAGGGGAGCTTTGCTGGCTCTTTCGGGATACCGGGAGAACTGCCCAAATTTTGGAAGTCTCCCGGATATTCCAGGAGAGGCGGCAACTCCGTTCTTACCCTTCCTGCGAGGTCCTGCAATGATCTGCGAGGTCATTGCAGGACCTTTCATTCATACGAAGTATGAATGAAGTCCTGCGTATGTGCAGTGTGTTCATACCAGGACTTGGAAATCGACAGTCAGGCGCATCGCCCGGATAGCAAAGTTTAGTTCTCTTTTTTTTTTTATTATTGGGCCTGATTCAGACTTAAGAAGGTGCTTAAAATAAGAAAGGAATGTCACTCCTGGGCTAAACCATGTTGATTGCAGGGGGAGTCAAGTTAATTGTATTCTTTGCATGCAGGGATATAGCTCTGAATTGCTTACTGCACACAGATACTGACCAGCTTTACTATCACACTGTTATTTAGACTTGGGCTGGGAAACATCACCTCACAACTCTAATACTGTTTGCAACAGATGAAATATGACTCACCTGCAATCATCATGGTTTAGCCCAGGAGTAACTCATTTCAAGCAGTTACTTAAGTCCTGGATTCAGCCCGATGCCACAAAAAAAAGTATGTAAGATCAGCATAATAACATACAAAACCAAGGAACACAAGACAGCAAAATAGCAAATAGAATACATAACACTATTGTTAGTGGCATAAAGTCTTATAATAATGTGAAGCACAGTGTGGTCAAAAGGTACCTCATGTTCTTTTGTGTGCGTCATACAAGATGCAAACTTTATACAGAGACGGTCCTTGCTGTGCAGAAAGATGTAATGGCTCAACAATGATTCATAATTTAGCAGATTAATTAAGAGGATGGCAATCAGCCACCTCCATGAGCCAGCGTTACTTGTCTGCTCCCATTCTGACGCAATGCCCCTGTATCCCCCTCTCTGTCCAGTTACACTTTGTACCTCTCTCTCTCTGCTCCCTTATTCTTGGGTTTAATTCTAGTATTCATCACTTTCTGTATCTTAGTGATTTCCCCTGGACCTAACACATCAAAATTTACTATCAGGGCCTGTCTACCACTAAGCTGACGTGTCCCGGCTGTCAGCAATGTGATAAGTAGAAATAAATGTCCAAATGCAGCTACAGTTTAAGCTCTTTTAACCCTCTTGAGAGTTGAGGTTATGAAATCAAACATACTGTGACTGAATAACAGCATTCCAAGTACAAAGGACAGAAGGGGAGACAGAAGGCTCAGGTGTGGCCAATAATGGTTTAAATCAACACGGACACTATGTGGCATTAACAGTTGTCAACTGGTGTCCCTGTTCGTAAGTCTGCTTTTAGAAGACATTGGGTCTGATCCAGAACTACGTCTGCATGCGTAAGATCGGCTGTAAATACGATCTGCGCATGCGCCCAGTGACTACTTCCTGTCGTAACTCGGTCATGTCCGTAGTCATAAATATATCGTCCGTATCATTTGCGTAAATACGAATGAAAGGGCGTGTCTATATTACGAAAGCCGTAAGTACGATGCAGTTACGAAATGTAGACGGGGGATGCATTTAAATCGTACAGTGGACGTGATTAGGCAGTTACGACCATTGCGTAATTACAACGGGACTTATTTACGTAAGAAAAAGATAAGGTAGGGTTCGGTGAGTGTAAGGCAGTGTATTTAAGATCGACCGAGGGGAGTGTCCAGGGGAGTGCATTGTTTTTATGCTTAGCGTAAATACGATTGGTGCTTGTGCGTAGGTCTGGATCAGGCCCATTGCTCCCGCGACCTTGGTCTCAGAAGAGTCTAACGATAACAGGTAAGTTTTCTTGACTCTAAACCTAACCATCCCCTTCTCATAACCTAACCCTCCCCTCTCCGCAGCCTAACCCTCACCCTTCCCTAACCTTCCTCGTCCCGCACCCTAATCTTAACCCTAACCATCCTCATCCCAGTATTCAGCACTCATACATGTGGTGCCAAGCTCAGTTTTAAACTGTCAGCCTCCGACAGCTTCTATCAGGCAGTGGCCTCACCCAGCTCTGCCCCTAGTCGTGCCTGGCCCCGCCTCTTCCTGTCCACCCAGACTCGGGCCCTATCTGCTTGCTATGGGACCTGACTTTGTCACCTTCCGCCCCCGAGTGGTGATATGTCTGTGGAATGATTTACTACAAGGAGGCAATGTTCCATTTATACCTTAGGTGAATACCGACACCTTTTCATAGAATAAGAGCATTGCTGACAAGAATGAAGCAGGGGAGAAATTATATTTTTTAAATGGACTCTTTTGTTACCTATCTAAAATAAGTAGTTGCCATGTTGTAAGCACTCATTCGTTTACTGGAACTTACGATGCACTATTTAATTCATGCATTAGGAATAGAATACAACATAATCAATGTTGTAGTTCATACCATGGTGTATTGGAATAATAATGATGCACTGAGAATCTCAGAATGCAGCTTTTTTTTTTTATCACTGATGAGTTAAAACTGGATTAAAAATGGGGCTGATGGGACTAAAGCTCCAGGCCTCCATCTGAAAATAGGTCCATCAAGAAAGCCAGCAAAACACCTGGTTTTATCTACTATCTCTCTCTCACTCTATCTATCTATCTATCTATCTCATATCTATCTGTCTATCTATCTGTCTATCTATCTCTCTCTCTCTATCTATCTCATATCTATCTCATATCTATCTCATATCTATCTATCTCATATCTATCTATCTCATATCTATCTATCTCATATCTATCTATCTATCTATTTATCTATCTATCTATCTATCTATCTCATATCTCTCTCTATCTATCTCTGCAGCTTATTTTTTTTTTTTATCACTGATGAGTAAGGGTTGGATAAAAAATGGGGTTGATGGGACTACAGTTCCAGGCCTCCATCTGAAAATAGGTCCATCAAGAAAGATGGCTAATCACCTGGTTTTCTCTACTCTATCTATCTATCTATCTATCTATCTATCTATCTATCTATCTATCTATCTATCTATCTATCTATCTATCTATCATCTCCTCTATGGTATTGACCACGCCTACATAGCAAAACACCTGGTTTTCTCTACTATCTCTCACTCTATCTATCTATCTATCTATCTATCTATCTATCTATCTATCTATCTATCTATCTATCATCTCCTCTATGGTATTGACCACGCCTACATGTAACTGACCACACAACTCCATGCCCCCTCCAACGGGTCCTTGATAATTTTCAGCCCATGTGGCCCTTAATCTGGCCCTGTATAAGTTAAATGATGTCATTTATTTCTAACATTTGACTTGAGTCATGCTTAGAGTATGAAATGGCCACTATGGTTTATTTATTATTTAACGTCCCCTCCATATTCCAATTAGATATTTTTTTAATCCTATTTTGTGTTTTCTTATATAACTGATGTACTGATTATTTTGTGACCTGGTAAATGCACCATTCATCTTGCATATCTTGCTGTGTCTTTTTATTTCCCCAATTTATCTATTTTATGTAACAGGATAAATGGTTATTGTCAAGCACCCCATGTGGAGTATCTCTTTACGTCACTGTTTCTCCAAGACATCCTGTTCTATTCACTTGTGTTCACCAACGCTGACTGTATTAAGGTCAATGGAATCTCCTCGATTAACCACATGTGCAACAGTGCTCATTAACCCCTGCGTGTCCAAAATAATTTTGTTTGAGCAGTTTGTCAAACACTGGCAGGCATAATGGTAAATTCCAGCGTCCAGCATTCATTTTACACTAAGACAATACTCAATGAAAATAATATTTATTCTGTAATTCTTAGGGGAACTTTTAAGAAAAATACTCAGTAAATTTTATAGTCTTGAGACAGAATGAAAAAAGTCCCCTGTGACTGTGTAAACAGTCTTCTTATGTTACAGCCGTATCAATATTAGATCATTGATAACATAGATAGATATGAAACCTAGTCTGTGTACTGTATGTGTTAGGGGGAACTTAGTCCTGTATTCAGAGTACCGGACGTATAACATATTTGTCCGGTGTTTAGCGATTTTTACTACTGCGCATGCGTAGTCATTTTTTTTTGCGTAATCTACGTATCTTCTTCTTACATAGATTGCATAAATGCAGTATGAACACTGTATTCTCTTCTGTCCCCTATATATATGCCCAGCCTTCTACTTCTGCCCCTTGTATATGTACCCAGTCATCTACTTCTGCCCCTTATATAAGTGCTCAGCCTTTTACTTCTGCCCCTTGTATATGTTTCTAGTCACCAGCCTCCATTTCTTCCCCTTGCATATGTGCCCAGCCATCCACATCTGCTCCTTATATATGTGTCCAGTTATCCACTTCTGCTCCTTATATATGTGCCCAGCTATCCACATCTGCTCCTTATATATGTGCCCAGCCATCCACTTCTGCTCCTTATATATGTGCCCAGCTATCCACATCTGCTCCTTATATATGTGTCCAGTTATCCACTTCTGCCCATTGTATATGTGCCCAGCTATCCAATTCTGCCCCTTGTATATGTGCCCAGCCATCCACATCTGCTCCTTATATATGTGTCCAGATATCCACTTCTGCCCTTTGTATATGTGCCCAGCTATCCAGTTCTGCCCCTTGTATATATGTCCAGCCATTCAATTCTGCCCCTTGTATATGTGCCCAGCCATCTAATTCTGCCCCTTGTATATGTGCCAGTGTCCTTTTAAGTCACCTTGCGGAGTGCTCCTTGCAATTGCATGACTTCACTGCCCCTAGAAAGGACCCAGTATTACCCAGCCTTGCTCCATTATGCGTGCTTATAATAGTAATGTTCTACATATGTTGGTGTCTTATAAATAACTGTTAATAAATGTATCAGCGCTGCTGCTACTGCTGGGAATGCTTTATCCATCCACTATCTAGCTGTCAGTCTGAGGTTACCAGTCTGACTCAGTTCCTGTCCTAATATCATGACATAGCCCTCGTGAGTATGTTACAGCCTCCAACAGAAAATGGGGCAGATTTGCCTGCACCAAAAATCAGTGTTGCTGTTAATGCTTAAATGTTCTTATTAGCTAAGGGCAAGTCTAGAGACTTCTCACCTCAGGGGAAAACAGTGATAAGAGGTCTATTGATTAACTGCCTGGACCACACATACCATGGACACAGTTAGTGGATATGAATGGCAGCAGGTGTAATCTGAGGCTTTGCAGTAATGGTCTAACCTGGACAAAAAGTTTGGTCACAAGGATTGTCTTCAAGAGGATTACATGATGCAGCCCTGGCATATCCCCTAAAACCAGGGGGCTCACCTTCTGCAACCAATTTCTTACCCTTGCATTAGGATGCTGTAATAGCGTGCAATCAAAAGTCGCCCCTGTGTGTGCATTTGGATTGCACACAACTTGCTCCACATAAGCACCACTCACTCGGCGTCCACATTTGCACTCCGATCTGGACTGGTCCCTCCGTGTTCCATTATAGGTATTTATTATTATTATTATTATTATTATTATTATTTTATTATCATTATTGTTTATTTATAAGGTGTCACAAAGGGCCATACAGATGATTTTTAAACCCAGTTCTGCATGGAAGGTTGGCAATGAAAACAGGGGTATAAGGTACATTAGTGCAAATTAGAAGATAGTAGAAAAACGGGTGAGGGTCCCCACTAAGAATGGCCCTATTTTGATTGGGCCATACTCTCCCGCCAGTTTCAAACTGGCTGGGATATCGATTACTTATGCCTTGTTGAGGCATAGCAATTGATCCCCGGAGCACCGAACACGGTGCTCTGATAGGTAAGTGTAAAAACTAAGCTTAACCCTTCCCATAATTCTGACCCTAACCCTCCCCTTCCATGACCCTAACCCTTCCTTCTCCCTAGCCTGAGCTTAATACTCCCTTCTCTATAGCCTAAGCCTAAGATCCATCTCCCTGCATCCTGACCCTAACCCTCCCTTCCTATGTCCCTAACCCTAACCCTCCCTTCCTAAGAACCTAAACCTAACCTCCCCCTAACACTAAAAGTCCCTGGAGTGGTGACTCACTTCTCCAGAGATGTCAGAGTGAATGTGTGAGTGTGGTGATCGGCAAACTCACCCATTCATCAAAAAAAATTCTAAAATGGCTGCCATTCGAAATAGAAACAGCTACAAAGGAACTTCTGGCTGTCACTATTTCTAAAGACAGCCCATCAGAGCGGGGATTCCCACCATAGAAAAACATATTGGGATTCAGACTAAATAATGACAGGCAATTTACCCACGTGGTATACGTAAATCTGACTGTGGGAACACATCGCACATGAAAAATATGCACGGAAGAAGTCAGGCATTTTATCTCTGATCGTACGCAACTTGTACATATTGACGTATGATAGGACGTGACATCCCTACGCAAGACGAAAATACGCATTGTGGGCGGAGGGAGGTATTTAAATTGTACAGTACGGGCTGGGTTAGGCACTTATTTACGTACGACAAAGCATTACATATGATAGATACGCAAGGAAATGTTAGTGCAGTCTTCTGAACGCGTAGGTCAGCTAAGTTATGTACATGCAAGAGGAGTGTCAGGGGGAGTGCATTATACTTAGTATTGGGTAGTTTAGGTACATTTGGGAATGTAAAACAATCTTAAGTCTGGATCAGGCCCATTATGTTTTCGGAATATAATATTCGTAGGAACTTAGGCCCATATTCAGAGTACCGGACGTATAACATATACCAGGGCCGGTGGAACCGGTAAGCGGGGTAAGCGCGGAAGGGGGGTGCCAAGCCAGAGAGGCGCTCCCCTCCGCCTACTATCCCCCGCTGCCATAGGCGTCGGATGCGGCACTATGGAGACCGGCAGGCAGCTCATACAGGAGGTTCCTGCATGAGCTGCCGCGGCAGTTACATAGAGAGGCTGATGTCAGCTGCTCTGTGTAACTACCTCAGGCGCTCATACAGGAACTTCCTATATGAGCTGCCCATCGGAGGAGGAGAGCGCCGTGGAGGAAGACTCCAGGTAATGTAAAAACAATTTGGGGGCTAGTGACACATGATAGGAGTACTGGGGGGCTGGCAGCACATTATGGGAGTTTTGGGGGGGCAGGTGTCACATGATTTGGAACTGGTGGCACATGATGGTAGTATTGGGGGGCTGGTGGCATATGATGGGAGTACTTGGTGGGCTGCAAGCACAAGGTGGGGATACTGGGGAGGGGAAGGCTGGAGACACATGATTGGAGTAGTGGGGGGAGGCTGGAGACACATGCTGGGAGTACGGTGGGGAGGCTGCAGGCACAAGATGGGGATACTGGGGGGGGCTGGAGACACATGATGGGAGATAGATGGGGTGCCAGACATGCTAGCACTGGCCCTGCATATATGTCCAGTGTTTAAGACGTCCGGTGTTAATGAAAGACCGCATTTACGCAATCTACGTAAGAAAAAGATACATAGATTATGTTAAAAATTATTACGTATGCGCAGTAGTAAAAATCACTAAACACCGGACGTATATGTTATACATCCGATACTCTGAATACGGGCCTTTGTTTCACTTTTCTTCTTATTTTCTCCTAATTATCAATAAAAAAAATAAGAAGCAACAAACAAAAAAATCACCCCATGGTAGTATTAAGATAGTGACACATTATAAAGCAGAAAAAGGTATCAGCAGAATACCTGGTACCTGATTCAATTGACAGTAAATGTATATGATGGAGAGTTGTATAATGATATATATCAAGGGTTGTGACCGGCTAGAGGAGGAGGCATTTTTCAGAGGAAGAGGTGTAATAGAACACAAGGGCATGGATATAAACTGGAAGGTGGTAGATTCAAAGGAACTGTGCAGAAAAATGACTTCTCTGAAAGGGTGATAGATAAGTGGAATATTCTCCCATCTGAGGTGGTTGAGGATAACCAAGTATAACAGTGTAAACATGCATGGGATAAATATAAGGATATCCTAAATCTCAAACTAAATTAAGGGTAAATAGGGACAAGGGTCAGTATAGTTTTAAATAAACAACTGGGCAGACTGGATGGGCCATGTGGCTCTTATCTGCCATCGCTTTCTATTTTTCTATGATATAGAGAATTATAAGCAAATGTACATTATGGCTCTTGTAAAGTGCTAGTAAATAGCATTGTCTGCATACCGACATTCTAACCTAATACAAAACATAATAGATCACTAAATGATTTCAAAGAGCTCTGTGCATTGAGCTAATGTATATATTATGGAAAAGGATTGCACATGCTCACAGGATTCTTAAAATACCATAGTTATATCCCAGACATTATATTTATACATAACAGATTGTAAGTGGTCTCTTGTGTATTATTCCAACTTTCCACTCATGGGTATAACAGCATTACCCCCCTTGCATGTACTGCCATTTGAAGACCCACCTTATATTGTATATTGTTGTATTTAATACAGTGGCATATCCTATACAGACTCTACCTAGAGAAATAATGCTCCAGTATTGTTGCTTCGTTAGTTTCTCATACCATAAATTCCATTTTCTGGGTCTCGGAGAAATGGGTCATCCTGTTTTTTTACATACGGTTAATTCATCAGCAAACCTTGTGTGAAAAATGGGAATAAAACATTAAATCCTGGCAGAAATGGGTCATGTATGAAGAAATATTATCACATTCCCCATTCCCCTGTGCACGGCTGTAGATGGCTAGTTTTCACTTACAGTTTTGAAGATGATCTAATTGGAATATTTGTCTATTTGCATTGCATTTACTATGATACCTTTTCTTGCAATTATAGGTAATAGCTATAGGTAATATGAATTATTTGTATCTGCTCTGACCTAGCTTTTGTATCTATAAAACTAATTTCAGTCCTTGACATAACTGCAGTGTGTGCAGTGGCTACAGCTCACATGGGTGACGAGGGACCAAAATGGAGGAGGGGGGGTGGCAGATCAGTGCACATGTGCAATACTGTGAATTAGCAGAGCAGACGGGAAAAAAGGGAGTCACATCAACCATAAAACACCTAAACACCCAGCCTCTTGTATATTTGCTATTGACGATGCCTAGTCCAACTTCTGCTTGCAATTATACACTCTCCAGTCTTAACAATTTTTTGGGGTGAACAAAAATATGTATTTATGTTTTTGGCACCAATCATGCTTAATAATTGGGCATTGAGATAATTGAGAAGCCTATTTATCAGCTGCAACATATATGCCCTTCCTTATTCTTTACATCTCTTTACTTTCTATGTCATCCGTCCTGAGCTTAGGGAGTCTTAAGGTCGGGCTGTGGTGAAGGGAGTCTTAGGGTTAGACTGTGGGAAAGGGAGTCTTAGGGTCAGGCTGCGTTGAAGGGAGTCTTTGGGTCAGGCTGTGGTGAAGGGAGTCTTGGGGTCAGGCTGTGGTGAAGGGAGTCTTAGGGTTAGGCAGCGGGGAAGGGGAGTCTTAGGGTCAGGCTGCAGGGAAGGGAGTCTTAGGGTCAAGCTGCAATGAAGGGAGTCTTATGATCAGGCTGCAGTGAAGGAAATCTTTGGGTTAGGCAGCGAGGAAGGGAGTCTAAAGGTTAGGCTGCATGGAAGGGAGTATTAGGGTCAGGCTGTGGGGATAAGAGGGTTAGGGTAATGGAAGGGGAGAAGGCAATGGATTAAGGAGCCACTTCAAAAATGGCTAGCTGAAAATGTCCCTTTCGGAAAAAGGTCGTTCTGACTGCCGACCCACACCCCCATGTCAGACAGGGTCTCACATCTCCCAACTGTCCCAATTTCAGCGGGACAGTAACGCTTTTTGGAGACTGTCCCGTCCGCTTTATTAAAGTTTTTTTTTTTCTTTAAATGCTGTGCGACTGGGCTTTTTTGCATAACAGTACTGGTAATACAGGGCTCCTAAAAAAGCCCTGTAGGACTAAATCTGTTTCTGTGAATGGCAGTGGCCTAGCAGCAGCAGCAGCAGTAACCAGAACTGCCACACCATGTAATCGCTGAGAGAGACAGCATGGGAGAGACAGAGAGGGATCGCAGCAGAGGAGGGGAAAAGACATCAAAGGTAAGACATTAAGTAATGAGGGGCACACATATGGATGGCTGTACATATAATAAAGGGCAGACATATGGATGGCTGGACATATTATAGGGGCAGACATATGGATGGATTTAAGGACATATAAACAGAGGCAGACATACTGAGGCTGGACAAATAATAAGGGGAAGACATATGGAGGCTGGACAAATAATAAAAGAGGTAAACATAAAGTCTGGACATAAGGATGTCTGGAGAAATAATAAGGGGAGACATATGGATGGCAAGCCTAATAATAAGGGGTAGACATAAGGATAGCTGACTTAATAAAAGAGGAAGACACATTTGAAAAATGCTGTAGCAGCTCCTGTCTATTGTATACTAATGTTTATTTATTGTATACCTGCTGCTTCAATAAAAGAAAGTTAAAGAAAAGAGGAAGACACTAGACCTGCCCTCTAGGTGGTGCAAGGTACACCCATTTTCCCAAGATATGTCCACTGGGTGGTACAAGACACGCCCCTCTACCATGTCGTCAAATTTTGTCCATCTTTACATCTTTCAAATGTTGGGAGGTATAGGCTATGACCACAAAGCCTCTGACAAGACCCATTCCACTTTACAAAAATCTCTGTTCCTGGACTTCCAACAATCAGTTTCTATGGTAACCACCATTGTTGAAGTAAAAATTGTTTTTTAAACATCAGTTAATTCATTAAAACAACTGGAAGCTCAGGAGCGGAGTATATTGTACGGTGGAATGGGTCATGTTGGAGGAATTGTGACTAGCATTAGTCTGACAATTAGTCAGTACTATTATCAGAAACAAATGCTAAAACGCAAACAAAAACAATTAAACCCATCCTGTTAAGTTAGACATCATTATACCGTGCAACCTTGTACTAATACCATGAAAAGTGCCAGCCACTGCTGCTAACATAATAACAATATTCCTTTGTAAATCAATATATATATATTTTTTTTTTTGCCGCATGTTGTCTTTTACATTAAAAACAATGGACTATCTCCAACAAACGAAACAACAGCAGTGCAAATTTATAAAACTAACACGCATGCGCGGAATAAGGAACGTGGTATAGGCGGGCATACAGTGACAGCGGTCACGTGAGTGGGCGGGGCTTCCCTGGCAAGCTCCTTCCTCTCTGTCTAGCTCTACCTCCTACCCTCAGACTGCTTGCGCCGTCGGCGGCAGCAGCAGCAGCTTAGTTGGCGGAGCCTTACGCAGTGTGTTGCCGCGCCGGGCTGCATTACGTCTCTTGTCACCTCAGGCACGGGCTCTGCTGGTCAGTCGCCAGCTATCTACGGACCACCCATCGACGGGTCACAGCGCAGAGCTATAGAGAGAGGACGGAAAGTTCCTGAGCCGCTTTCTGTTTCCAGCTGCATTACTGCTGCCCGAGGGAGGCATTCACATTCCACTCTGTGCCATCTGTGTGGTGGTGGGGGGGGGGGCATTTGGCACCCACAGCATACCAGTTTCATCCCTTTCAGCATCTGAGGCCACCCCCACCTCCTTTATTCCCTTCACCTCTATCCTGGTGCAAGACCCTCTAGACAGTGAACTGTGCCCCCACCTGCTCTACCCTTCACTGGCATCACCCTCCTATGGATGGAAAATAAGAGCTCACGTTGGCAAGCGGATATGTCAGGTGGCATAGGCATCTCTTTTGCATATGTTGGTGCATTGTGCAAGAATTGGATTATACTTGCATGGTATGCATGAAGTTAAGTCATATAGGTCCATGTTCTGCATGTAAGGATTGCCAAGAACTGGTTTCTTCATTTCATTATTTTCCACTAAGCACTTTTCTGCAGCTGCTTAAGAAATAGCCACACTAATTGGTTTAACAGGTAATGATGTAAGGGTATTACACATTGCCCTGGCGAAGACTCTTCTGCAGCCCCATTGATAAAGGGATTTAGTTTTGCATTGTTGCACTTTCTTTCTCTATTTATACCTAAGGATTGTTATTGTTTTTGTTTTTTTTAATAACAAAAGTAAGACTGCTTGAAAAATGATTCCAAGGTGGTCCCTGCAGTATCTGAACTGTCTGCCTTTACTGGTCCTCTTGCTATGTTCAGTGGTCCATAGTGGATCTGAGACCACCAATGTGGAGTATTACAATGCCATTGTGAATGTGACAGCGCAGGAGCCAGGCAGCAAATCTGTGCTTGATGGTGGTCGCTACGGGTTGAACTCCCTGGTAACGGAAGTAAAAGGGATCATTGTGACACCTGTCAACCTCCAAGGAGGTATTTATATCTTTTTACCATGCATTGTATTTATTTTTTCCCCCCTAATGTGCCTTAAGGATATTGGATTAGATCCAGACTTTCATAGAAGGACCATTTTCCCATCACTAGAATCAGAAAACACCTGCATTGTGCGACCCCCCACATTCGCTGCACTTCCAATACAGTTCTGGATCCTCAGAATTCAGTTTTCGGTACTGGAAGTGTTTCTAAAGATGGGATGAGATGTAAAGATCTCGTACATTAAGTAGGAGGGGAGAAGTATGTGGCACAGTCGCTCAGTGAGTAGCACTTGTGTCTCTCAGCGCTGAGGTCATGAGTTTGATTCCTGGACTAGGCCTTATCTGTGTGGAGTTTGTATGTTCTCCCCGTGTCTGCGTGGGTTTCCTTCGGGTGCTCCGGTGTCTGCCCACATGCAAAAATCATACTGTTAGATTAAATGGCTGCTGACTAAATTAACTCTAGTGTGTGTGTATGAATATATATGTTAGGGACCTTAGTACATAGCTCCTATAGGGGCAGGGACTGATGTGACTGTCTAATGTTCTCTGTAAAGCGCTGCGGACAATTTGTGGCGCTATATAAATAAGCGTTAATAGATTGTAAAGTGAGAGCTCTGCATTGTGCCTAACTTTTGTACTGAAAATCTTAAGGTAAAGTCCATGGATTGTAGTCTGTGTGTGAGGAGGTCCCTTTTACTCGTATGGTGGGATACAGCGAGAATTGACTGGGTCTGGACCATTGCCATTAATATTTTAGAACTGAATGCAGACCTCCGATGCCATATCCCCAGATATCCTTGGAAACAGCTCTAGTGCATGCGCTGCTTTCCAAAAGGCGCGAACATTTTCCGGTCCTAGTGCTCGGGAAAACGCCTACTTGTAGGAAGTCTGGATCAGGTCCTTAGTGTATATGAATACTTATTGCTGTAATCCCATATTATGGTCACATATCGGTGGTTGAGTTGGGCTGGTACATGGAGCTATGCCATTCTGCCAGTGGCATAGGGCTCAGACTGATGCTCTGCCATCTCAGGGGTCTATTCTATTGCAGAGGCCCTGCTCTTCTTTTTAGAGAAGCTAAAACATTGTGGTAGAATGTGTATAAACAGCCCCATCTGCTTTAATTGCCTATATGTTACCAATAACTTTGTTAACTTGGTCCTTACATTTAGGGATAACCGACTTATGTTCACATAATTGCAACCTTTCAGAGATAATGCCCTGGACTGATACAGAAATAACCATATACAGTATGTAGTGTGAGATACAAAGAAAAAGGTATCCTTGAGGCACCTTAAGCGTCCCTCGTGCGCAGCTGCTATTATGGACGCGAAACAGCGAACTTTGCACTAATTTCCATCTTCACATGTAATTTAATATACTCATTGTTTATAATGCATTTTATCAATATACAGTAAAAGAAATAATAACAAAAAAGCTAATATTTTGCTGGTAGTTTATATAGTAGTAATTATTTGATTATAATATATATTATATTATGTTCCTCTATTTATTCTGTTGTTTCTACTTAAAATATAGTTAGTCACCGCATACAGAACGCACCACCCAATGAGGCATTTGTTTTTAATCAAGTTAGGTCAGATTAATGAAAGCTGATGTCTGATTGGTCGATCTGGGCTACAGCAGGTTTTCTGTGTTTGCTGTCTCCATCCTCTCTATCCTTGCCACCAGGTGTCTTTATTGTGATGTTGCATTATTGTCCATTTTTTGAATGGAGTCTTTTACTTTGCTTTCCTCATAAAGGACCTGATTCACACTTAATAACGTACCAAAATATACGCATGCCGTGCGTATCTTGGCGATTTTTCTTTTGGCAAATTGTGAATGCGCAATCCATATGTTATGCACGGAGTTCAACTAAACAAAAGAAAAAAAAAACTAAACCGTAGACCTTTTTTTCGAGTACTCTTGCAATGTAAGGACATATTTTGAATAATTGTAATGCAAAATCAAAGAATCTAACCTCCAGATTATGTGCATGTTTTAACGTTGGGTTTAGGGGTAAGAACTCAAGAGGTACATGGAAATTATCTCCGTGCAGAATACTTAATGCAGGGTCGCTGCTGGCGCATCCACAATACACACAGGAAGTGCCCTGGTCTCCTGTAATACTTAATGTATGGTCGCTGCTGGCGGATCCACAATACACACACAGGAAGTGCCCTGCTCTCCTGTAATACTTAATGTAGGGTCGCTGCTGGCGGATCCACAATACACACACAATTTTGAATAATTGTAATGCAAAATCAAAGAATCTAACCTCCAGATTATGTGCATGTTTTAACGTTGGTTTTAGGGGTAAGAACTCAAGAGGTACATGGAAATTATCTCCGTGCAGAATACTTAATGTAGGGTCGCTGCTGGGGCATCCACAATACACACACAGGAAGTGCCCTGCTCTCCTGTAATACTTAATGTAGGGTCGCTGCTGGCGGATCCACAATACACACGCAGGAAGTGCCCTGCTCTCCTGTACGTGGGGTTGTGGATAATAAATTCCCCACAATACGGAATAAAGAAGTGTGAATACAGTCCTGTGTATTTTGCTTTCTATACTCTGGAGAAATGGATCATTATGCTGTGGGTGCAGTTGGAAGGACATCACTAATTTAGCTAGTAATAGAAAACCTCATCTCTAAAAAAGTGAAGTTTGGTTCAGAAGGCATGAAAAAGCTTAATTTCCTAGAATTGCGTTTTTATCATTTCACTTGCGTTGCATGGCTCTAGCTAAGCACACACAATAAACATTGACTGTTATATTACACATAAGTTTATTAAGCATAATATGTTGTGCAGTGTTTTCTTCTATAGATGTTTAGTCAGGCTGTTTAGAATAACATTGATACATCCCAATACTCAATGTCAAAAGTGATAATTCTTATAAACAATTGCCCAGAATGCATCACTCTGCTCGGTGTTTCATGATTGCAGGCTGTTTGTTTCCCAGGGAAGGTTTGTGAGGCTTACATCTTTATTGTCCGGCTATGTCATGAGAGATTATACACAAGGTCACGCATGTGTCTGCTGGTTTAGTCTAGACGTTGGTGCCAGTCTGTTGATCTTTCTAGAGATTTGAAATTAAATTTAGTCACATCTGAACGAAATGCTTATATATGGTCAGAAATATGATCTTTCATGAGGGAAAATTACACAACGGGCGATGAACGAATGAAGCTTTACACATTTTTTGTTGCTCCTTATTTTAGATCTGCCCCTTTTTATGGTCACAGAACAAGCACAATTTTATTAAAATGTGAACATTATAAAATGGAGTCATTTAAGCTCAAACATGTTCACTGCTGAAGCTATAAGTCTAACGCTGGCCAGATATTACAGTGATTATTGGGCCGATCATCCAATTATCAGGTGATCGGGCAAATAATCTCTGTAGATGGTAAGCAAGATACATTTTTCAAATGCCAAATAAATGTACCAGAAACGCTCTGGTATGATTATGTGGTCTTTTATCATGTTAGCTGGCAAGCGCCTGATATTTTTAACGGCTCCCTCTTCTGTGAGTGCCTCCCTCTCTTGCTAGGATTATCGGTCCCAGCAGGAAGGGTGTATGATGCGGATAATGGAACCTTTCCCTGGCGGGAAATCGTTTAGTTTATTGAGACTCCTCCTGCTGGGGTCAGTATTTGTCCCAATGTATGGCCAGCTTCAACGTTTATTGCAAATTTTTGAACTTTATAACCTACTTAAAAACCACTTTCAATCAAATAAAAGTTGTAGTGCTGGTTACTTTGCAACGGGCATGGGTCGCTTCTGCAACTGGCCCTTTTTTGGAAGGGCCGTACGGGAAATCTATTGCTTTTGCCTTGCAGATGAGAAGCAATCGATCCACGGAAGACAGAAGACACTGCTGCTAATGGTGAGTATGAATTTAACCCTGACCCTAAGACTCCCTTCACTGCAGCCTACCCGAAGATTATTTCCATTATCCTAACCCTCCCATCTCATTACCCTAACCCTACCTTATCTGCAGCCTAATCCTAAAACACCCCAGAGAGTGTTACTCATCTCTCTGTCAGTGTGATGCGGTTGCGTTTCCGAAGAATGAATGGGTAAGTATGCCGATCACCCATTCTTAAAGAAAATGATGGTGGTTTTTTTTGGTGATAGAGACAGATCGCAAACACTGCTCAGAGGCAGTGGAGAGCACTCCCCTTGTATGTACAGGATTTCCTATGTGCATAGTTTTGCGTCGTTTTTAGCTCTCGTGTGTAAGTTGTGAGTCTTGTTACAGGTCCTGTGTTTTTATTTATTTTTGCAGGAATAACCTTGTTTTGTGCATTGTGAATATTAAAAGCATAAATAAAATAATGTTCCAATACAGGTGTAGCTTCACCAGGAAAAAAAACATTGCAAAAAGCACACAACAAAAAAACCACATAACAAAACGGAAAAACCTTTTTATAGTCTTTCTCTCAAGCTTTTGGTGGCTTGGCTGGGATTAAATCTGCAAAACATGACTTGCAGACCTGGATTTATGCCATAGGAAGCAACATAAACATTGCTGGTACTGTAATCAGATGAACAACAATAAAATGTTTTAGTTTAGTGGAAAGGAAGTCACATGGTCGCTTGTCTAAATATGTTTATATAAGCCATGAGCTCATAGGGCGGCCAAATATTGTGTAACATCCATGCTTTTTGCTCCTGTTTTATGTGCAGAAACATCTTTGATTCTATGGCATTTATTATCCGGGATGCAGTCAGTCTCGTACAGAAAGTGTTGTTTCTGAAATAGATACAGGTGAAAGCTAATTTTAGTCTGTCTCTATTTTGAAAATAGTGCTAATTAGAAGATTCTATTAATGAATGTTTAACAATGGCGATCGGCATACTTACACATTCTTTAATTTGGAATTCGTCGTCACGAGGTGAATATTACAGGGGAAAGTAAAGATACCGAAGGTCAACTTATAGCAGCGCTTGGAATCAAAAATAAATAATAGTCCAATGTATGATAAAGTTCATAAAATGATTAAGAAATAGATGCTACATTAATTGCTATGGCTGGTGGGGTATTAGCTTAGATAAAAGAATCTTCAAACAGTCCTGTCTCTTGTTAAAATGATTAATCCATCTCCATGGTATCTATTACATATGGGAAAGAGATATAGAAATGTAAATATTAAAATTCAGTTCAATGATACAATCAAAATAGCCCCACACAAATATAATAATAGTCACAAAATAACAGTTTGACCAGAGTGATCCTACCGCGTGTGTGAGATGTAAAATGGAAACGTATGTCTGGGAAGCGTCTGGTGGAACAAAGCAGCAGAACCTTGTAAAGAACACAAGGCAGAAACTGATCCAGCATGGACAAAGCAATTGAATGCAGAGCTAATTCAAAATGTGCTGTTAAAAACAGCCATTTTGGAAAAGGACCATCCCTGCCACCAACCCACACCCCTATTGCCCATATGAATTCTAGTTTAGTTCCCAGGGACTCAAAGCCAGACCTAGACACCCTTTACCACATTATATCAAGGATCTCATTCTATGAACAGTCCCAATGCTATAACCTGCAGTAGTACAGGAACTGCTATTCACTGCGGACCAGATCCCAACACTAAAAAGCTTTCAGATCCGATCACCCTTAAATGGCAACAGATTGGAAATCTTAACCGGTTGGCCATAAGTATACTTTGTCCCTGGTGGAAGTGTCAAAAGTCTGAAGTCTGGATCGAGCTGCTTTGTGTTCCGATCAAGTCACGCGGGGTGTGTGCAGATCTGAGGAGCGCTGATGTTTCAATCCGACCTCTCACAAAACAAATTAGATATGTTTATTATGATAGTCACAACTGGAAATTGGCCAGCGGTTTTGACTTCATGATCTTCAGAAGAGAGCATTGTATACTTGTAAACCAGAAATACAATCAAATCCTATCTTTGGTGAACTCACTAATAAAAGGTATGATAGAAATATGTACTCTCCAGTACAGAGTTGCCCCAATCCTGCTGGTCCCTCCAATGCCTCTGTAGCGTGCTCATTATGTCCCCTATATGGCAGTGACAATGCTGATGTTCTTCTTTGTATTATGTATAAACTTTCCATTCACATGAGTGGGAAATTCATGGTGTCTCTAAACGGTGGATCCAGACGCCCGCAGAATGCTCATTTTCCACTGACCAGTAGCAGAAAACAGCTGCAAGTTTCCCATTGGCCATATCCTCTCGATCCAGGCTTTCATAATGGTTTTTCTGCCTATTGGGGCACAGTGTTGTGTGATTACGGCTGTTGCCTAGGCAAGGCTGGGGATATATTTAAAGTGTACAGTAAGAAGCTTGTTAAGGTCCTTGGGTCCTATCAAGACTCTTGAATCGTCGCCATTTTAAATGAGGACAGCTCTGAAATTCCAAGGTAGGGTCCACAATCGTAACTCCACAGCAGCAAAGGCCTCCTTAGCCCGCAACAGAGTCTGGATGTAGCGGGGTGCTCACAAAGGGGTAGATCCAGAACTACGTACGCAAGTGAATTTATGCTAGCCGCAAGCGTAAAAGCGCCTATTAGTACTTAATGCACATGCGTGTGGCAGATTTTACGCCACGTAACTCAGAGCGTAAGGGCCAGTCATGTATCATCATAGTAACTATGTACAAAGTCATACGAAGCGTAGTTACGCTTCGGAGGCGGGATGAGGCATTTAAATTGTACAGTATGGGTGTGCTTAGGCACGTAAGTATATGCAGCCATTATGGCTGACAGAAGTTACGCTTAGAAAAGGGTTTGGAAAGCGTAACATGGCCAAAGTACGTATGATCGAGGGGAGTGTCTAGGGGAGTGCGTAGTAAATACGCTACGAAACGTAATGGAAACGTAGCTCTGGATCTGGCCCAAAGAGAATAAAATGGCTACGTATTCAAAGTCCAGATCCTGCCCTTTTTATAAATTCATTTAATCCCTTCCCTTAAGGGCCCTGGCGAATACACAGCCTTATGTTGTTTGTTTTTTTTTTTTTTTTTAAATGAGATTTTTGTTACCGTGTGACATTGTGGCACAGACCTGTATTTGTTTAGTCTGGGGTCTTGCAGACTAGAGGCAGGATAACTAGCATTCTTTATAGTTGTATATGTGGTGTGCAGGAGATGGCAGAAGATCTAATCTCTAAGCATATTTTCCTCTCTGGTAAAGGAAAGGAACGGAATTCTCTAAGGAGTGCAACTTGTCATCAGGGATTTTAACGCACATAAATATATATATATATATTTGTAACCTGGTGACTCACTACAGTAAAAATATAATTAAGTTTTGTGCACGGAACGGCATGTACGTCAGCATGGGCAGTTTCTTCAAAAAAATAAGAGGCAGCCATGTGGTAAAAATGATAAATAATGCACAAATCGTTAAATAAACGGCGTAGTGGGGGAGGGGGGCAATAATGATCATTCCAACAACCATCCTTTACCTTTAGGCAGATACTTTGCATCAGCCTCATGCATACACATTTTGATGCCTTACTTTACAAGTAGCACTCCCTAAACCCCTGTAAATAATATCCTAGTCAAGGGCAGACCTAGGGCCAGAATTACTAAGCTGCGGGTTTGGGAAAGTGGAGATATTGCCCATAACAACCAATCAGGTTTTAGCTGACATTCTCTATTATGTTAATAGAGAGCTAGAATCTGATTGGTTGCTATAGGTAACATCTCCACTTTTCCAAACCCGCAGTTTGGTAAATCTGGCCTCTAAACATCACTGGCCCTATAGCCAATTTGAATGGGGCCCGATGATGCTGTACTAATCCACATCATTGATATGCCATCAAAAAGTAATGTAATCCTTTCTGCAAGTGTCTTTCTTTTAACTGTGATCTGTAGTGATGGGGGAGTGTTGGAGGAGGGAACAACACTAAGATGGAGGGCCCTGTTCACGTGAGCTAACACACTAAGTGGGAGGGATGAACTTACAGAAGACATAAGGAGGGGAAAGGAAGTGGACTGCTGGTGGGGGCGGAGGAGAGGGTGTTTAACCACTATAAATTTCATTGAGAAAAAATGTAGAATTGGTCAATTTGAAGCAAACAGTTTACTGCTTATTGGCCTAAAGTTATGTTGATAATCGTAGATGGTCAGAAGCTTAAGATCAAAACATACAGTACCAGTCAAAAGTTTGGACACACTTTCTCATTCAATGGTTTTTGTTTAATTAAATGATTTACTACATTGTAGATTAATACTGAAGACATGAAAACTGTGAAAGAACACATACTGTATGGAATTATGTTGTCAACAAAAAAGTGTTAAACAAATCAAAATACTGTTTGTTTAATATTTTAGTTTCCTCAAAGTAGCCCCCTTTTTCTTTGATGACAGCATTGCGCACTCTTTCTGTGAGAGAATGCCATTGAGATTGTGAGAATGCCAAGAGTGTGCAAAGCTGTTATCAAAGCAAAAGGGGGCTACTTTGAGGAAACTAAAATATTAAACAAACAGTATTTTGATTTGTTTAACACTTTTTTTGTTGACCACATAATTCCATAAGTGTTCATTCATAGTTCTGATGTCTTCAGTATTAATCTACAATGTAGTAAATCATTTAATGAAACAAAAACCAGTAAATGAGAAGATGTGTCCAAACCTTTGACTGGTACTGTATTTTACAGCGGAACATTGGACAGGTGTGTAGTGGGGTTGTATGATGACTGCCAGTGCTAGATATACGCCTTACATTGTAGTCTTTTTGTTCAGTCCATGGTCTGGGAAGTTTGTCTATTGTATTGTTCGCATGAATAAGAGACAAACACTTCAAAACAGAAGCAATCACTGTGTTCTTTTGCCTGGAGCTTTCACAAAGAGACAGATGTTAATATGATCGTCTGTCTTGCACACAATGGTAAAGGTTTGTAACATTGCTCAAAGTATTTGCATTCATCACCAATTATAGAAGGGAATGTGTTAACAGCTGTGCAGTAATCCAGTGCTGAGAGGTAAGGAGAGCATATTACATAGTGCCTTGTGCAATGTGGTGGAAGCTTGGTATTCAGAACAATGTAGTGCATTGAGATACGTGATTCAAAGTGGAGATTTCAGTTGGCAACTGAGTGCATAATGCAATCCTCGTTCCATAACAGATGGGAATTGAATACCCATCAAGCACCATTAATTTACTTGCATTACTGTATTCTATGATTGTACCATGAAATACACTTTCTAGAGGTAGTCTCAGCCAATAGAATGACCACTGTATTAACTAAACAGGTTGTGGTTGTCACAAGGTTGGAGGTGCAATTATACCGCCCAGCCCCCTTCAATCTCTGTTCTGAATAGAAGAGTGGTGGTCATGCGTGTGCATGCACAATACCGTGCACTCACAGAAGAAGCCCTGCACTGTTCATTGAAGACCAGAGAGGAAAAAGTGGGAAGGGCAGGGAAGCATCATTGAGCCCCCTCAATATGGTGAGACGATGAATTCTCTGAGAGCTCGACATGTTTGCTTAATCTCTCATCTTGGAGATAGGGAAGTAAACGACGGTTCGGCCATCTTGCTTTTGACACTGATACATCTGACAGTTTAATTGTGGCTGTATAAGTGCTAATCGCTTTCTAATAAAGAATTTTTGGACCCATGAGTAGGTACAGTGTCGGGCTGTTGGCCAGGGACAGTTTGGGGTTAGGCTGCAGGGTGGGGAGGGTTAAGGATAGGCTGCAGGAACATGTTGGTTGGGGAGGGTTAAGGTTAGGTTACGGGACATTTAGTTTTAGGGGAGGGTTAGTGTTAGTTTCCAGAAAGGAGATAGTTGAGTTTGGTTGAGGGATGGTTAGCTTTTGGGATGGGGATGGTTAGGGAAGGGGTAAGGTTTGATTCCAGAATGGGGATGGTTAGAGTTAGGTTGTGGGATGGGGTTGGTTAGTGTTAGGAGAGGGTTAGGGTTGGGTTCCAGAGTGGGGATGGTTAGAGTTAGGTTGAGGGATGGTTAGGGGAGGGTTAAGGTTTGATTCCAGAATGGGGGATGGTTAGGCTTAGGAGAGGGTTGAGGTTTGATTCCAGGATAGGGATGGTTAGAATTAGGATGAGGAATGGTTAGGGAAAGGTTTGATTCCAGAATGGGGATGGTTAGAGTAGGTTGTGGGATGAGGATGGTTAGAATTTGGTTGAGGGATGGTTAGGGTTAGGTTGTGGGATGGGGATGGTTAGGGTTAGGGAAGGGGTAAGGTTTGATTCCAGAATGGGGATGGTTAGAGTTAGGTTGTGGCATGGTTAGGGGAGGGTTAAGGTTAGATTCCAGAATGGGGATGGTTAGATTGCGGGATGGGGATGGTTAGTTTTAAGGGAGGGTTAAGGTTAGGTTCAAGAATGTGGATGGATAGAGCTAGGTCATGGGATGGGGATGGTTAGGATTAGAATGAAGAAAGGTTACCTGTTGCAATTCGGCTCTATGAAGGCACTGCAGTTGTGGGAACAATGGCTTATAGCTGCAAACTGCCAAAAACTGTTGGCGCTTTATTTGGCTATAGTATGTTCTGCCACCTGACTCTATACTGGCTACCTGTGTTGTCCTCACACAACACACCTCCACATTCCACAGGGCCCTGCTTGCATTTATTCATCAACTAATGCGTTCCTTTATTTTTACTGGCTGGTTGTCAGGACACAAGTTTTCTACAGCTCTGCTTTCACATTATAACATAGCACTACAGAAGAATGAGCTCTGCTGTAAAGCAGTTAAGTCTTCCCACCATCTATGTAGATGGAGATTGTAGGAATTCATGTGAGATGAAGGAAGAGGAACATTTTAAAACTATATGAAGTATAATAGCCCTGTAATTTCATCGCATGGAATGGATTGTCTATAGCTGATCGCGTCTCTGTTTTGACACACTGTAATCATGTATGTCAGGCGTGTTTAGCATGTGTTAGGGAAATTGCTATGTGTTCAGGATATAAAGCAATCCACTGTTACCTTGTAATCTTGCATTTTAGTTGGTGGTATTGGCCCAGATCCTGGGCTACGTCTGACGGGAATTACGTACATGCCGTACGTAATTCCCCTGTTTTGAAGGTTGTGCAAATGCGCACAACCTTCTTACGGCACCGTAAGGGCAGGCGTACATAACGTACGTTACATACATAGAAACATAGAAAGTGACGGCAGATAAGAGCCACAAGGCCCATCTAGTCTGCCCATTTGTTTATTGAAAACTATACTGACCCTAGACCCTATTTACCCTCAATTTGGTTTACAATTTAGGATACCCTTATATTTATCCCAAGCATGTTTAAATTGTTCTACTGTATTGGCCTCAACCACCTCAGATGGGAGAATAGTCCATTTATCTATCACCCTTTCAGTGAAGTAAGACCCTATTTCAATTTGGTTTACAATTTAGGATCCCCTTATATTTATCCCAAGCATGTTTAAATTGTTCTACTGTATTGGCCTCAACCACCTCAGATGGGAGAATATTCCATTTATCTAATCTATCTCAACCCTTGATTGAAAGCTGCTATCATGTCCCCCCACTCCCTTCTCTGCTCCATGCTATACATGTTTAGTTCCGCTAGTCTTTCTTGGTATGATTTGTTACACAGGCCATGGACCATTTTAGTTGCTCTTTGCACAGTCTAGTCTCTGTAGTACCTGCACTTCTGTTTGGATCGAGACCGTGTGCTGCACTGTGATTGGCTGCTCTGTGTGTACACAACCTTTCGTACTTACCTCGGAATCCAGAGCGGTCCAGTTGTTTGCGCCTTTGGATAATGTGTTTGCGGTCCGATGAACATCAAGAGCTATGTGTTGAGGTGTGGATCAGGTCCAGAGAGGGGACGCCCATTTTTCAACTCTCGGAATTAAGTCTTAAATGCGATCCATTTGGATAGCTGGGTGGAGAATGTAGCGAAAGCTTAATGGGGGGTGTGGTAGTGTAGGTATAAGTTGGGAAGCAAAGTAATAATAAGGAGGTGGTACCATGTAGTAATTCTGTAATTTGTGGGGTGCCTGTCATTTAATGTGTCCAGTCGTACTTCCATGTATCCCTGACACCACCCCTGTGACTTACCCCTGCGTTTCCCGTTGCAGAACCCTGCCAGGTCGAGGTGAGTCTCCTCCTGGCCTACAGCTCCAGCAGAAGCAAAGTCTCCAAACCCAGCTGGGGAGA
>WWET01000992.1:389044-401205 GCA_011038615.1 Limnodynastes dumerilii
TAAACACAAGTGCCATGTACTGGAATCCAGCCATTCCAGAGCAGCAATAGACAGATTTGCTTGCTTTGCTTTCCTTTGTCTGGAGGGTGATGAATTATGCCAGTTACGAGTAGCTTCTGGACAGCTCTTGATTGTGTGCATATCGTTCTTACATTATTATTTACAGATATGACCTATATGAGTCGTTTGTCTTTGGAATTGCATAGCTTAATTTTAGATGCCTCCATTGCTTAATCTGTCTATTGCCGCTTTGGAGGGGCTCGATTCTAAAACGTTGATATGAAACTTCTGACTTGTTGCTCTATTATTTATATTTTAATCTCTGCGTGCCGCCAAAAAGACTGTATATACCTGCTGCTGGATTAGCAAGATGAGCGCCGGAGCGTATATATATTATTTATTTATTTACAGATAGAAAGATAGAAGCTGTCAAAGTGTATGGTGAACAGCGAACAAAGACCGGGCATAGGCAACCTTTGCCATTCCAGGTTTTGTGAAACTACAGCTTCCAGCATCAGAGTCGTAGCTAGAAATTTTAGTGCTCGGGCCAAAAAGGAAAAATGGCGCTCCTCGTTCTTTAACATTAAATATTAACTAGCTAGTGCCCTCCCCTCCCTTAAGTTTAGCCCCTTGGGCGGCTGCCCCTACATCTCACCCCCTAGTTATTGGCAAAGAGTCCTGATATGTATGTATGTATGTCTACAAACCTGTGTATGTTAATGTCTGTCCGTTAGTATATGTGATGTTTGTCCTGTCTCATGTCTTCCTTGTGCCTTTAAGTATTTTTCATATCTATTTATAAGGGATTATTATAGTTATGCAGAGCCGCAATGTTGGGTATGGTTCGCTGGTACGATACGATGGTCTGTTTTCTGAGAGACCATTGTGCCGCTACTCTTGGAGTTGCAAAGATTTCTGTAACAACAGTTAAGCCGTTTATCTTAACCCAAACCTTAACCTTAACCTAACCACTGGCTTCCTGCAGTCTAACCCTCACCTTCCTCTTGTTGAGCCCTAACGTCCCAGAGCCTAACCGCAACCTTCCCCTTAAGCCTTAAGCCTTACCTTATACCCGCAGCCTGTGATTATTGGGAACAGGTTGAAGGAGGTAGCCATTGCCAATGCAGAGCATTTTCACAATGATGCATCCACCATTCAGCTGTATCATTGTTGCTAAAGGGCAGTCTGGATCAGCATCCACATCCCCTTAACTTTGACCTGGGTATTGTGCAGGTTGCTGGTCAGGAAAGTTCCTTGCACAAATGCTTCACAACGCAATAATAGTTTATGTAAATAAGTATTTTATACTTGTAAAAGCAATTATAGGTTGGCCCCTGGGTAACAGATGAAGATTTTAGAGACAGTTTTATAAATGGAGATGCAACAAGAGACAAGCTACCGAGCATTGAATAAGTCCCTCAGATTCTCTCTTGCCAAATTATGTGACTTTCTCTACATTAAAGCCAAACTCAAACTAATGCTAAGCTACTTATTAACTACATCGGCTAAATCCTTATCTTCAATGTTAAAATACTGTAAATTATTGAACAGAAATGACAAGTCGGCAAAGTTACAGAAAATATGGCCTTTTCTATTGTCCTAAAGGTCATTCTTTACACCAGCTGTCGATTGAAAAATCTATGTTACATTAATAAAATGCTTGTTGTAACATAACCGAAGCTTGTCTGTCAAATGCACACAACTGGACGTTAAGCAGACATCTGAACAGAGACCATCTACATACATGTTACGTCATATGCATGTTACAGCTACTGTGTTTCACATGTCTATAGTTTATTCATCAACATACAGGCTTCAATGAGCTGGACGTATATGGATATGGATAAAGGTTGTAAATGACCTCAGATACACGGACGTTCTCAATAGGCCAGAAGGACGGGACTTCCCAATAACACAATACTCGATAGGTGTAATCCTCTTTTGGCCTTATCCAGACCTAAGGTTGTTTTACATATGCAAGTATACCGCAGTTACAGAGGATAATGCACTCACCTCACACACACGTAACTTAGCTGATTTACTATTCAGAACGCTACCTTAACTTTTCCTGGCGTATCTCTGTGCGTACTTAATGTCTTGTATGTAAGTGCCCAACCCAGCCCATACTGTACAATGTATATGCCTCCCTCCGCCCACAATGTGTATATTTGGCTTGCGTAGGGATGTCACCCCTATCATGTGGAGTTACGTACACGCAGAGTTATGATGAGAAACATCTGGTGTACACATGTGCAGCGCCTTCCCACAGTCAGATTTACGCATGCTGTGTGCGTAAAATTGGCTGTTCTTTATTAAGTCGGGATCAGGCCCTTTGGCTCTCCGCTGGGACTGTCCTACTTGCATATGTGACCAATGCGAGATTGTTGCATTTGTGACTAACTGACTATGACACCCACCATTAGCTATCGCTAAACATTCAGCCGAATGCAATCCCAGTGCATGCAATGTTCATGATTACACATACAGTGTATATAGCCATACTGATTTTATGCATATGTACATTTGGCTTTAATGACATTGGCCCTGATCCAGACCTACGCCTGCCTCCGTAGTTACGGTGGGCGTATGCGTAAGATCGGCTCTTTAGCATGGCGTAGTTAGTGATTTCCTGTATTCAGTATAGGGTGTCCGTAACTGCAGCGTGGTTACGGTTGAAGGGGCATTCCTAGGTTACGGAAGCCGTAACTACGCTGCAGTTAGGGAAGGTAGGCGGGGAGGGCAGGGTTAGTTAGTTAGTTACGCTCTGGTCCGGGCATAATTACACTCTGTTACGCCCGCTGAAGTTAGGGTAGCCTTCAGCCGGCATAACCGAGTGTAATTACGCCCGGATCGGGGAAGTGCATAGATGTTACGCTTTGCGTTAGTACGCACAGCGCAACATCGTAACTTTGGATTAGACCCATTGTGTATGAATGTATTTTGGTCATGTACAGTGCAAAAAAATACCATATTAAGCATACGCTAAGCTCAGATCAGGCATGAAGGTTAAATAGTTTGATTGGCTATCCATTGCAAGGCATTACTAGTAGATCTATGCTACATGGTATCAAATGGGGGATATATTTGAGTGTCATACACTTGATGCAGCAAAGGATGTCCGCTTGGCGTTGACGGTTGCTCGCCGATTCTGTACTATACCGTGATGCCTGCTCGACGCTTCCAGATGACGTAGACACCAGATCTACAGTTCTAGGCTAGACGCTATAAGGATGAGTGTGTGCTACACACTATGTTAGGTTTAGGGTTAGGCTGCAGGTAGGCTTAGTGGAAGACTTTAAAGTGTCAGCAACACTGACAATATAATAATACTATCGACCTTAGTGTTGTCACGTTTATTTGTAGAGACAATATGCACTGTCATACTAATGTTCTCAAGTGTTGATGTACATGTGATCAAATGACATTATAACATGTGTTCCACTCACATCAAATAATACTTACCAATACTTACCAACGCTAACACACAATATGCATAATAAAATAAACCTAGGGTTACACAACAGCGCTTATATCTTAACCTATGTTTCAGCTCACTCAGAATTTCTGGTCCAAAACAGACGACGGGACCTTAACGTGGAGAAGAGGAGAGAGTGTCAGTAGGATTTCACCTGGAAAGGAGGGGCACATTGTATATACGTATACACTATACTATATACACTATTATGTAGTGTATATATACACTACACTATCCTTTTTCCTTCTACTTATATGAGGAACGGCATACAAGTAAGAAGATATACAACAGCCTGGAGGAAGAAATTACTGTAAGAAGAAATTCCTCAAAACGGAAGGAAGGACAATATTGGGACTTTTTGGACCAGAAATTCTGAGTGGGCTGAAACATAGGTTAAGATATAAGCGCTGTTGTGTAACCCTAGGTTTATTTTATTATCCATATATTTAGAGGACTAGTGCTTTCTAGTCACTTAGAAGGACGGGGTGGAAAACGTCCTTTTCCTTAGAGGTACAACTGCTGCTAATTAGCACGGGAGCGCAAGAAGTGGTACTAGTTTTTATACTAACACACAATGGGCCTGATCCAGAACTACGCGTCGGAGCGAATTTACGCGTGGCGGAGACGTAAAATCGCTGTTTAGAACGCACTGCGCATGAGCAACATAGAAAATACGCACATTCACGTAGCGTAATTGTGAACGTATGGGCCATTCACGTATATGTCACGAAAAATACTTACGTGTGGGCGTGCCAAATTTACGTTACTCGAAAATACGTCTGAAATACGTGAAGTAGGCGGGGGGTGGTATTTAAAGTGTACAGTATGGGCGTGCTTAGCTGCGTAACAGTTAGGGAAGGTAGGCGGGGAGGGCAGGGTTAGTTAGTTAGTTACGCTCTGGTCCGGGCATAATTACACTGTTATGCCCGCTGAAGTTAGGGTAGCCTTCAGCCAGCATAACCGAGTGTAATTACGCCCGGATCGGGGAAGTGCATAGATGTTACGCTGTGCGTTAGTACGCACTGCGCAACATCGTAACTCTGGATTAGACCCATTGTGTTTAAATGTATTTTGGTCATATACAGTGCAAAAAAATACCATATTAAGCATACGCTAAGCTCGGATCAGGCATGAAGGTTGAATAGTTTGATTGGCTATCCATTGCAAGGCATTACTAGTAGATCTATGCTACATGGTATCAAATAGGGGATATGTTTGAGTGTCATACACTTGATGCAGCAAAGGATGTCCGCTTGGCGTTGACGGTTGCTCGCCGTTTCTGTACTATACCGTGATGCCTGCTCGACGCTTCCAGATGACGTAGACACCAGATCTACAGTTCTAGGCTAGACGCTATAAGGATGAGTGTGTGCTACACACTATGTTAGGGTTAGGCTGCAGGTAGGCTTAGTGTAAGACTTTTAACTGTCAGCAACACTGACAATATAATAATACTATCGACCTTCGTGTTGTCACGTTTATTTGTAGTGACTGCACTGTCATACTAATGTTCTCAAGTGTTGATGCACATGTGATCAAATGACATTATAACATGTGTTCCACTCACATCAAATAATACTTACCAATGCTATCTCCTAATAGAAGAAAAGCTAACACACAATATGGATAATAAAATAAACCTAGGGTTACACAACAGCGCTTATATATTAACCTATGTTTCAGTCCACTCAGAATTTCTGGTCCAAAAAGTCCCAATATAGTCCTTCCTTCCGTTTTGAGGAATTTCTTCCTACAGTAATTTCTTCCTCCGGGCTGTTCTATTTCTTCTTACTTGTATGCCGTTCCTCATATGAGTAGAAGGAAAAAGGATATAGTGTAATACGTATATACAATGTGCCCCTCCTTTCCAGGTGAAATCCTACTTACACTCTCCTCTCCTTTTGTGCACGTCTGGGGGGTCTTTACTCTTCTCTTCTCCACGTTTAAAGTCCCGTCGTCCATGTACATGGATGGGGATAGAGACCACACATAGTGCAATATGTTTCGATAGCTTCCTCTCCGTTCCTCTCTCCTGTCCCTGTGCACTGCCGGTGATAAGAGGCTAAAGGTGAGCACAATAGACCGGGTAAAGTGAAGGGTTAATCCCAGTGTCTGCGGGCTTCACAGGGGTCCCTGTGCCCCGATCTTCTGTTTTTTTTCCTGAGCGCTGCTGACTGGCGAGGTGGGAGGAACGGACTATATTGGGACTTTTTGGACCAGAAATTCTGAGTGGGCTGAAACATAGGTTAAGATATAAGCGCTGTTGTGTAACCCAAGGTTTATTTTATTATCCATATATTTAGAGGACTAGTGCTTTCTAGTCACTTAGAAGGACGGGGTGGAAAACGTCCTCCTTAGAGGCTAATTAGCACGGGAGCGCAAGAAGTGGTACTATACAGTTTTTATACTAACACACAATATGTTTTGCTAGACTGAGAGATGATCAGAAATGACATGATGACGGTGAAAGAAGCCTTAAAAAGAGGTGTGATAATCGCATTCTCAGGGTTCATGATGACCTCATCCTTGTTCCCTTTATAGTCTATAGGTGTCTGTTACAGAATAAACCTTTGCTGTTTCTTGGTGTGAAATGATCGTTGTTTCTTTGCATTCTGTTTATGAAGAAGGCTGCGCTTGTGTTGCTGTATACAGTGTACATATGACCGTCATAGTGCTAGCATTTGTACGCAGCAATCTGAAATGTCCGTCTGTTCTTTTGCATTCATGGTGAGTACAAGTACATACAATCCTGGCATTCTGTATCCTTGGATTCATTTTTCTTTTAGGTGCCCCAATAGGGGGATACAGTGGCCGGTCCAGTTGGCCCTATTCCGACAATGATACGGTCGCCCTCTGAATGGCAGCTGTATCATTGTCCAGAAACTGCTATTGGGAACCAGTACTTATATTTGACCTGTTCCCAGTAGTGGTAGGCTGCGGGGACTGTGGTGGGTGGAAGGTTAAGATTAAGGGGAAGGTTAAGGTTAGGCCACGGTACATGGAAGATTAGTTTACAGTGGACATTACCAGCAATTGCAATTCAGCTGCTGTGCGATGGTCTGTCTGAAACTAGACTATTGTGCCGGTAGACCATATCACCGCCATAGTAATATTAAGGACAACTTTATCTCCTGTTTTGTGCAATGTGTGTTGATGGGGTTTAAAAATCTTTTACTATGACTAGGGTTGGTAAAATGCCCCCCTTTTAGAAAGCCAGACGCCACCTCTCAGGATGGATCTGAATCCGGAATTCTGTCCTGGTGCTATATCTGATGCAGGGCGGGATGCTTCACAGGAGGAGGCTCGCTATTGGTCCAGTAAGGGCTAGCTTCAGGCCTTTCATACAATCCTGTCTTCCACACCCTCACCATGAAAAGTTAAGGTAGGATCCTTGCGATGAGTGAGGGGGAGTGGCCTCTCCTTGCTCGCATGGAGTTTAAGATACGGCAGAGATCCGGTATCCGGGGATCTAGTTTCTGATAGCAGTACTGCTAGTTACATAGCAGTCTCTCATTGGCTGTCAGCAGAATTTGCTGATGACTCTTGTCTATGTGGGAGGCTTCTCGGATTCCTTTACTGCATGTGACTGCTGTAATTACAGGCACTTACTCTGCATAGAATGTTCACCACATAAGGTGAATATTATTGTCTTGTGCTATATTTCATTATAAGTGTTTAAGTGTCTGCAATACTAATATATGAATTTCTGAGCAGATAATGTACGCTCACACACACACAGGCGTCGCTTATAATGATGCCATTAGTTAGATCTGTTCATATGGTTAACTAAGGCCTTTTACATTCTTTGTCCGATTGCTAATTACTCTTAATGTAAAAACCCATTTCTAGTGTTCGAGGTCACAGCACTGCATTATGAGGTCATTTGAAAGTCGGCACTTACAATACAAATGTAATAAACGATCTCCCTTGTGAAAGCACTTCCTTGAAATGCAGTTTTATCCATTTAATCTGCTGCAATTTTCACAAAAATCGGGGCGATGAGCGCTTCCTGACCTGGACGTGGCTCTTTATGACATAGCTCCTGCTGGAAGACAGTACTGCCCCCCCCCCCTGCTCTATAAGCAAGTGCGGAGCGCTACAGCTTCTACCTGGCAGCGGTCCGGTTATTTGATCTTTCGGCATCCTAAGATCTGGATGCCATTTTTAATACAATTATTAAAACCTTAATCCTATGGGGAAAAAATGGATGCAGTTCGCTGCTCTAAAGATCTGTCTTTCGACAGTAAAGCAATGGTTGCCGGCAGTTTTTGGTAGTTTACGGTGAGACAGCGTCCTTCCCATGAATGCTGTGGCTCTGAAGAGGTCAACAGCGACAGGTAAGTTTTCTTCATCCTAACCATCCGCTTCCTGCAGCCTGATCTTAACCCTCCTCTGTCCCAAAGCCTAACCTTAACCCCCCCCCCTTTCCAGCCTAACCCTAACCATCCCTGTCTCGCAGCCTCATTTTAACCTCCTCCTTCTCCTCTCCGCAGCTAAATCCTAACATCTCTTTTCCTGAAGCTTAACCTTAACCATCCTCGCTGCATACCCTAACCCCAACCATCCCTGGGAACGGGTGTGGGTCTCTGCCTCTGAATTCTCTTCCAGCCAGTTCAGAACTCAGAGGCAAAAGCGATCAATGTCCTGAGCACAGAAGACGGAGCTCCAAATGGAAAGTATAAATGAATCCCAACCATTACCCTACCCTCCCCTTCCATGACCATGACCCTCCCTTCCCCTCAGCCTTCCCCTCACTTCCTTTCCTGCATCCTAACCCTAAAACTCCCTTCCCAGCAGCCTGACTCTAAGGGCCAGATTTACTAAGCTGCGGGTTTGGAAAAGTGGAGATGTTGCCCATAGCAACCCATCAGATTCTGGCTGCCATTCTCTAGTATGTAATGGGAAAGTGAGAGCTAGAATCTGATTGGTTGCTATATGCAACAACTCCACTTTTCCAAACCCGCAGCTTAGTAAATCTGACCTCAAGTCTCCCGTCCCCGCAGTCTAAACCAAGACTCCCGTCCCAGCAGGCTGACCCTAACCCTAATCATCTCCTTCCATGACCTCAACCCTAAAAGTCCCCGGAGAGGTTACTCACCTCTGGTGGGGTCTGCCGCGGGTCCGGCTGGTTGTGGAAAAGGAATTTGTAAGTATGCGATGAATGGGTAAGTATGGCGGTCGGCATAGTTATCCATTCAAAAACTATTTTTCTAAAATGGCTGTTTTTATTAAATAGAGACAGAGGAAAATGAGCATTCAGCCATCTCTAATTATGAAGCGGCCCTTTCTTAGCGGAGTCTGAGAATGCTGGGAGCGGGCACCTTGCTGAAATAAGAACATTCAGCGTTGTACCCGTTCCAATATTCTTTATTAAAAACCATGTCGGCGCGGATACAGCCACGATTAAGCTGTCGGCTGTGTGGGTGTAGAAAATGGAATTTCCACAGCAGCAACTATGTCCTGAAACAAATGTATAATTCTGTGTGATTGGCATCCATATAATATGCCCCTCCGTATTTGATTTGTAGAAGAACAGCTAAGAATCCGATGCCTGCTATAAAGTTATTTGTTATTTAAGGAAAATAAATAGATGACACTTTCCTGAATAATTTATAGCAGTTTATTCCATGGTTTATTAAAACGTAACTGTAAATAAAAAATGAATTAATAAAGCATTGGAAACACCCAGGGAGAGAGGTCGCGGTGTGTGTTTTTGTGCATCGCTGTGATAGTTTAGACATTTTCTTACTTGGCTGTTCTTTATCTGTTACAAATAGTTTGCTTGGAACGAGGTCTAACCTTGACTTGTGCTGGAGGCCACGGAGTTCACTCACCATTTGAGGTTTGGCAGAACGAGTAGAAAGCGAAGTTTCCTACTACAAGCTGTGATAAATACAGCATTTGTCTGAATGTCTGTGCAGTGACCAGCAATAGCAGAGCTACATCCACTGGGCCAGACCTTGCCAACCTGTGGCTCTCCAGATGCTTTGCAACTACAATTCCCAGCAAGCTCAAGCATACTTGTCAAAGCATGATGGGGTTTGTAGTTTCACAATACCTGGAGAGGCACATGTTGGCCAGGCCTGCTCTAGACTCATGTCCTGTGATCTGGCCAACACCAACTATCAGGGCCGGATTCAGGGCCATGTGGGCCTGGGGCTGAAAAATAGGAAGGGCCCACACTATATAGCAGGGGTGGCCAAGCTCAGGCCTCGTGAGCTACCAACGGTTCATGTTTTCCAGGTCTCCTCAGAGAGTCAGAGGTGAGATAATAGCTACCAACTATAGATTTTTTTGAATGTGTCAGTTAGTAATGAACACACCAACAAGGAGACCTGGAAGACATGGACCGTTGGTAGCTCACGAGGCCCGAGCTTGGCCACCCATGCTATATAGTATGCTTTGGAGGAGAATGTCACATTCTTCCTTATGCTCTGCAGTGTGTAAAGGCCTATTTTCAGATGGAGGCCTGGGGCTGTAGCCCCATTGTTAATCTGGCCCTGCCTACTATTGCTATTTGTAAGTTTAACAAACAGATATAGGACCGGATTCAGACTACCAGGCATATAGAATGTATGTCCGTAGTTTAAATTTTTTTACTACTGCCCATGCATAGTAAATTTTTTACGTAATCTACGTATCTCTTCCTTAAGTAGATTGCGTATATGCGGGTTTTAAGACCACAGTTATCGTTTGCTGCTTTCATTATTAGCAGGTTTGCCGACTTTTAAAAGCTTAAAAGATCGCAGAGGGAAGCCATAGATGCATGCAAGGGGCAGGGCTTAATGGCGCGATTTATGCAAATTGCATCATTAAACCCCGCCCCTTGACTATCAATTACCCCTTTCGGGGGTTCCATCGGGATGGGGTTTGATGACGCAATTTGGGTTATTAATTCCCTCCCTGTCCCTAGCAAAACTAGTATACTAGTGTTGTCAGGCAGGGGGGCAGGATTTGAGGCCATGGTTTCATAGAAACCACAAGCCTCAAGTCCCTTGCGGGAGATTTGCCGGCTCTCCCGGGGGAACTGCCTGAATTTTGGGAGTCTCCAGGACATTCCGGGAGAGTCGGCAACTGTGATTATTAGTAAAGAAACAAGTATATTGTTGAATAAAAGTTGCAATTTTGAGCAGTGCTGTGACACATTTACCTATATTTGTATCAATGCGTATTGGATGAAGGAGGTATTGTGCATTTCTGCTTATTAAGTCTTTACATGGTATCAGGAGACCAGATCCAGGGTGGGAGAAGTAAAGATAAACCACGTTGAATTTCAGGTGGAGTCAAATTTATTTTATTCTCTTCATACAAGAGAACACTTTGCTTTTCCTTATTGCTCACAGACACTGACCAGCTTTACTAGGAAACATCATCAACTCTGGCCCGGATCCACACTCACGTACGCGACCGATGTTACGCTAGCCGCTGACGTAAAACCGCCCATTAGTATTTACTGCGCATGCGCGCGGCAGATGTAACGCCACTCTGAACATACGTACCGTCAGCGTAACTACGAATAAAGGGGCGGGTTCATCCATACAGCACCCGTAGTTATGTTTGCTAGGCGGAAGGAGGCATTTAAATCTTACAGTATGAACCGGGTCAGGAACTTACATATGCGAATACATTACGTACGTCAGTACTTCCGCTTTGAAAAGTTAAGGTAACGTTTGGGAAGCATAAAATGGCCAAAGTACGTACGAGCGAGGGGAGTGCCTAGAAAATACGCTACGCGTTCTAACGTATCTAACCCGTTGGTCTGGATTTACCCCATTGTTTGTGACAGAAGATTTTTGCCTCCCCTGTAATTCAGCATGGTTTTTCCCAGGCGTGACTTCCACCTTCTTTACTCTTCTTTTCAGACTCAGGGTCTGTTGCAAATTTCCATAGTTTATAGGATTGTCAGCCATCAGGACGATTCTACAGATTGGAATTTCAATATTTCCAAAATGTCCCCGTCCTGCCATCCCCGATGGAGCTGATTCTCCGGTGATGTAAGGGTCAGGAAACCTGGGTGTAGTTCACTGATTTGATCTTCGACAGATCATCATGCGGCTGTGAAGTGATCACTTGCTGGCAGTTTCCTTCTTGAACAGCGTTGCTCCTGGAGCTCTGAAATGTCCAATGCTGAAAGGTACGTTTTTATCCCTACCCTAACCTTCTCCCCCCGCATCCTAATTCTAACCTTCCCCTCTCTGCAGCTTAAGCCTAACCCTAACCTTCCCCCTCTCTGCAGCCTAACCCTAACCTTCTCCCTCTCTGCAGCCTAACCCTAGCCTTCCTCTCTCTGCAGCCTAACCCTAACCTTCCCCTCTCCACAGCCTAAGCCTAACCTTCCCGCTCTCTGCAGCCTAACCCTAACCTTCCCACTCTCTGCAGCCTAACCCTAACCTTCCCACTCTCCACAGCCTGCATCTGCTTCCTGGGGGATCACTGTGGCTGTAACAATAGAATCCCCCTCCTGAGATGACAATCCTATTAAAGAACATCCTAAGCTCTTCCCAGTTGTTGAATATCATTCACAGTCCTGCTGTCCTAATACAGAATGATCTGGAGAGTCTGAGCTCAGTGCAGTAACGATCAGTCATTTCTCCAGTGCTGGGGATTTGTTAAGTACCAGGAGAAACAGGGCACAAATATGAATAAAAGAGAAGTGATGTATTCCCGTTGTGTCTGCTATATCTTT
>WWET01000992.1:434899-470789 GCA_011038615.1 Limnodynastes dumerilii
ATATACTAGTGTTGCTAGGCACAGGAAGGGACTTGATGACGCAATCTGCGGCATCAAGCCCCGTCCCGACCCCTATTTCAATAAAAAACGGGGCAGTATGAGCCAGGGGCGGAGCCTAATGATGCCATTTGCATAACACGCGTCATTAAGCCCCGTCCCCCGCATGCGTCGCTAGCTTCTCTCCGGGATCTCCCGGAGGGAAGCTGCCAAAAGTCGGCAAACATGGACATATTAGAGGGTCTGTAATAGCAGGTTTTTTTTTTACAGTGCTAATTGTTGTACTGCAGTCTTTTATTAAAACAAATTTACACAAAATAGTGGTTGCTCAAATCCATGTATAAGTTAATACAACCGTTGCCAACTCCCTGAAGAGCATGTGATCTCCCTGACTCCCTGTAGTGTTTTTTTTGCAATCTCCATGATGTTGATTCAGCTCCAGAAGTCATTATGGTATAACAGATTTTTGAATTTGTGTCGTATTTCCCTGTGTTGAGGCCTATGGAGGCAGCCATATTCATGGAGGCTAAGATGTAATCAATGACTGGCAGTTATCTTAGACAACATGGAGACAGAAATGAAAAATACACTTTGGTCTCTTGTGTAATCAGCTGCAGTGTCACCTACTTTTAACTTTTCTATATAAGGTTCTCCTATTCAGTCTTCACAATAAGTAATGAAATTATTTATTCGCTGACAACAATTTAGCAGTTAAACTGTTAAATACTAATGCTGCCACTTTCCTGGCAATACTAGACACAGCCATGGGTGGAGCTATTCACAGGAAACTCTGCTTTGGTGGTACAGGACACTGTGATTAATGGTGCTATTACAGTGTCCCTGATATTCATTTGTAAAAGTTGGCAACCATAGTTGTTGTTATTATTATTATTATAATTATTCATAACGTTTATTTATGAGGCACCACATAGTATCCGCAGTGCTGTACAAAGCCAATAGTTACATATACAACACAATTAACATACAAGGTACAAGTTCAAATAAATAAAGAATACTATACAAGTACAATGCAAAAATAAAGTATAGTACAAAAATAGCAGAACAATATGTATAGAGAATAAAGATGCTGGATATGTGTGTAGGAGCAGATGAATAAGGAGCGAGATAGACCGTAAAGCGATAAGGTGGGAATTATTGAGGACAAGGTAGAGAGGTGATGACAGGAGGGAGGAGGACCTTGCTCATAAGAGCTAACATGCTAAGTGGGAGGGGATAAACAGACAGGAGACACAGTGATGAAGATGAGGAGGGCAGGTAAGCTTAGGTGGAGGAAGGGTAGGCTAGCCTGAAGAAGTGGGTATTGAAGGAGCGATTGAAGGGTGCTGGATTGCCTGATAGGATGTGGTAGGTTGTTCCAATGGAGAGGGGAAGCCCGGGAGAAGTCTTGGATGCTGGAGTGAGAAGTAGTTATCAGGTTGGAGTCGAGGCAACGGTCACCAGAGTGGAGGCGATGTGAGGGAGTGTGGATGGGGATAAAGGAGAGGTAGGGAGCAATGGAGGAGAGAACCTTGTAATTTGAGGTAAGGGAGCTTGAAGAGAATTCTGAAAGAGGCAGGAAGCCGGTGTAGAGATAGACAGAGAGGGGAGGTGGAGGCAGTGCGTTTGGAGAGGAAGATGAGTCTGGCTACGGTATTAAGTATGTATTGTAGGGGAACGAGATGGACCAGAGGGATAGGGAGACCTGTGAGATGAATGTTGCAGTAGTCAAGACGGGAGATAACGAGAGAGTGATCAAGCATTTTAGTGGCAAGTGCATGAAAGGCATGAGAGGTATTCTACACAGATACAAAGGAGAGAAAATGCCCAGCACACTAACCAGTAGCCAACCTGCCATTCTATCTGTAATATAAAGTGCAGAAATACTGTATTTATTCTTATTGTAAATTATCCAGTGAAATGTCAAGACAAGGCACTGTAAAAACCTAGAGTTATACAATCCGTGGCATATTGTATTTCATGGAGATGAACAAGTTTTAGCAATGAAAGCTTTAACAACCACATTGATCCGATAGACTAGAGCATAGGGCAAGGCCTTACACCGAAATCATGCAATATTATGGCCATTTTGCATATATTGGATTAATTGTTTCATTTTCATTCATTGCACGTCATTGCAGGATGCTGAATTCTGACGCTTGATCTCTTGCAGTGCACAGAGGTTCAGCTTCAAATGCTTCATTCTAATGCATTATCATATTACATTACATACAAATTTCACATTGCAGATCGTTATGTTACTTATTGTATAGATGGCTACTGAAATGAATATCCTAACTTTCCATTTGGCTTACATGACACATTTATTGTGCTGAAATATGCTCCTATTGCATTTTTTATTGTTTATTTATCTCGTTCTTTTTTTGCCAAAAGATTGCTTTAGATTATCTTCTTTCTTGCTGTAGTCAACACGGAACACCCTGGGAAAATAGAGAAATGTAGAATTTCTGAATGGCAATTATGTGTCTCTCTACTTTTCCCTTTTCAGCTTTGTAACATTGGGCTGGATCCAGACTTAAGTAAGCGCTTGAAATGAGTTACTCCTGGCCTAAACCATGTTGATTGCAGGGGAGTCATATTTCATCTGCTGCAAACAGTATTAGAGTTGAGAGGTGATGTTTCCTATCCCAAGTCTAAATAACAGTGTGATAGTAAAGCTGGTCAGTATCTGTGTGCAGTAAGCAATTCAAAGATATATCCCTGCATGTAAAGAATACAACTAACTTGACTCCCCCTCCAATCAACGTGGTTTAGCCCAGGAGTAACCAAATTCAAGCACAAGTCTGGATCCAGCCCATTGTGTTTATTCAGATGTCCCACTATGCCACATGCTGAAGTGACTTGTAGACCTGTAGAAAATAAGATGTCTATATTGCACTGAAAATTACAAAGATCATTATTTTACATAGTAGTCAAAATGTATAAATTATATTTTCATATTGCAACATGTTAAAATAGATTTAACATTATGTACCGTTATCTGTATACTGGAATGATTTTGTAGCATGTTGCATTATTGTACTGTATTTATGTTTGTTTTTTTGTAATTTAACATGCAAATTAATATACAAAAGTGCAAATTAAAACTAACTGGAGTGATTCTAGGAGATATACAATGGATTAATATCATAGTAAGGGACAGCAGTACGGGGGGTTGTACTTTATGCAAATCATGCCTGAAGCCCCACCCCCTGTCTAATCAAAACTACCATTCATAAGGGTACTAAAAATGGGACAGGGCTTGACTTCACCAAGCAATGCCCATCCTTAGAAACACTCTGGGCCCGATTCAGACCTACGATCATGAATTGAGACCTACGCTCATGTGCGTAGCGTATTTACGCCGGCGTGCCTACGATGCACTCCCCTTGGTCGTACTTAGTTTTGCTTTCTTACGCCCAGCAAACTCTACCCTAACTTTTCTGATCGTAACCGCGGGCGGGTGTAAGCTCAGTGCGTAGTTACGATGCTTAGCACGCCCATACTGTACGATTTAAATGCCTCACCCCGCCCTCGTAGCGTAAGTACAGGTTTCGTATGTTAGGCACGCCTCCTCGAGCGTATGTACGAAGGTGTTACGATCAAGGCCAATACACTCAGAATTTCTGAGCGTAACATCTGCTCCGTGCATGCGTGGTAAGTATAAATGACCGTTTTTAGGCTTACGACCATCGTAAAGACGCGCACACGAGCGTAGGTCTGGATCAGGTCCTCTGTGCTTAGATACTACCTCAAGCAGAGATCCAGGAGATATGCCAGCTCTCAAGTCCTGGTTTACATAACACTTTACAGTGTTTAAACAATCTTTAACAATATTCCCTGCCCTGAAACACACACATACATACTAGAGATTTATCTAATCAGCGGCCAATTAACTTACTAGCATGTTTCTGGAGTGTGGGAGGAAACACACCCAGACTCAGAGAGAACATACAAACACTACACAGAAAAAGGCTTGTCTGTGAAGCAAACTCGTGACCTCAGCAATGTGAGGCAGAAGTGCCAACCACTTAACCCACAGTGGTACCCTGTTAAAAACCATATATATCTACTTTGTATTAAAACATTTTTATCCCAACCGATTGCAAAGTAGCTGCTGAAAACTAAGGTTTAACTCCTGTGCAGTTAAGCTGATTGGCTCCCTTAAATTATTGAGCGCTATCTTCACACTGAAAAATCCAACAACCAATAGATTATTAGTATTTGTTATCTTCTTTTTTTTTTTTTTTAAAGATTAACAGCTCATCCTGGTTAAAGATCTATGGCCGTATTCAGTGAACCGTTGTCACTGGGAGTTCCGTGCGTATTTTTAGGATCGGATCAACTGCGCATGCGTAGTAACTTTAATTACGTAAATGATGTTGAATATACGCTCGTAAGCGCTTTAGGAACGGGCATGTGTATTGCATTTGGGTACATACGTGTGGATGGGCGGCGTAGAAATCTGTACTTGCAAATTTAAATAAAAGTGGGTGGAGGCATTTATATGAACGCATGGAGGTGCGGTTATAAAGAATCGCACGGACAGAACACATATACGCTCGTAAGTACACACAGAAAGAACAGAGTGCTCTAGGGAATCGTAAGTCACCAACAGCACATCGGGAGAGGAGAGTGTCGGGGTTGTTGGTGGGTGTTTCCTTGCTCCGGCCGTGCGTATAATTGCGTACATAAAAACGAATCCCTGAATACGGCCTCAACTGCGTGATAAGTAATAGCATAAATTTGTTTTCGTTCTATAAAGTATTGTTAAAATCAAGCTTTTCGATCAGCCGGGTTCCATTATATTCGGCGTTATCTATTTTTTGCATGTATCTAGTTTTAGTACAGACAAATTTCCGTACTGCCTGGAAAGTATCTCTGCTATATACACTGAAACTAATACGTGTTGCATTAAAATATGGATATTGATTTGAACCTATGTGAAGACCCTGGGTTCATACAGCATTGAAACAGCTTCCAAGAATAAGCCATTACTGGAAATACAGATAAATGCTATACACAGGTTTACTAGAAGGATTGCATTAGAACATGGTGATGGCTATTATATTAAACACAACCACACGGGTTACTATCCAGGAAAGGTGTATTCTAGGACTTCATAGTTACCACCAGTTCCTGATTTCTAAGGATAGTCCCTCTTTGTTCGTTGCTCTCTCTGTTTTGCATGGTAATTGCAGTTGTTAAGCTGGTCACACACTAGAGCAATTATTGGCCTAATTTTACAATTATCGTGGATGGGGCCAAAAATCACTCTAGGGGCCTGATCCAGACCTACGGCCGCCCAGGGAATTATGGCCGTAATTTCCCTGTTTTGAAGGTTTTGTGCATGACCACAACCTTCATACGGTTACAAAAAGGGGCTTCCCCCCCTTTACGCATGCGGTATCCCCGTCGTCGAGGTGGTGATAGGCATACACACTAGGGAACAGGGCGGAGGAAGCCCCATTAGTTAGATAGTAATAGTAATAGTAAACAGTTAGAGTAGGAATTTGGACATGTAAGTGTCCAGATTTCCGCCTGCCAGCGGGGAGTGCACAGGGCGTACACTTCCTGCTACGATGAAGGCCGTACAGACATCGGGCAGCCGTAAAAGCGCACGTAGGTCTGGATCAGGCCCTATGTAAGATTCGGCAGGCCCCCATCAGCTCCGGGCCCGGGACAATAGTCCTGGCTGTCCCCTCCCCCTGATGGTGGCCCTGCCTGTCTGTATATTCTCTGAACATCTAAGTGTTCCTCATGTAGGCTACACATGTATGTGTACACTATGAAAAACAGAGGCCTTCTTATCCTGTGAGTGACCTTGGGAGAATTGTGGTTCCATTACCTTGAGCTTTTTACATACCACTTTAAGCCTGTACAAGTCCATTAATCCAATGTTCTTCCAACCACATTCCCTAATGCAACTGGGGCTTGAATGTACATAGGTCATCCTTGACTATGTATTCATGTATTAAACAACTCTTATTCTCCCAGCATCAGTGACCAGGAAATACTGATTCCCGCTGATCTATATGGAGAGGGGGACCCTGTTAAATTGAGGTAGAAGAGATCTACAGGAGAATTAATGAATAACCTGGATGTCATGAGCTATAATTATTAGTTATTGGAAGCAGTTGGTAATGATATACACCAATTTAATAGTTTCATAAATAATTCACATACGCTATATGGAAAAAAAAGGATTTGGCTACACCTGTTAAGTATTGATTTCTGGTGTTTCAATCAGACCTGTTGCCACGGGTGTAAAAAATGCAGTCTCCATTTGCAAACATTTGTGATACAAAATGGGTCATTCCGAAGAGCTCAGTGATCTCAAGCATGGTACTGTGATAATACACAGTAACGTAGCGTATTTTCTATGATGCGCATGCGCAGTACTTACAAAAACGCGATTTTACATCTCCGCCACGTGTAAATTCGCTCACAAGCGTTGTTCTGGATCTGGCCCATGGTGCATAAAAGTTGCCAAAGCTCTGCTGATTTCATAGTTGAAGAACTTCCACTGGCATTAATGTAAGAACAAAAACGGTGCGGTGGGAGCATAAAACAATGAGTTTCCACGGCCCAGTAGCTGCATGCAAGCTTCACATCACCAAGTTCAAAGTTAAGCGTCGGATGGATGGAGTGGTGTAAAGCACACAGACACCGGACTGTTGGGCAGTAGAACGTGTTCTTTGGAGCAATGAATGGTTCTCTATCAGATGGGTGAGTCTGGGTTTGGCAGATGCCAGGAGAACGTTACCTGACTGACTGTATTATCCCAGCTATGATGTTTGGGGGAGAAGGGATAATGGTTTTGGGGTGTTTTTCAGGGTTTGTGTTTGGCCCCTTATCTCCAGTGAAAGACAATCTTAATGCTTCAGCATAACAAGTTGGACAATGTTTTGCTTCCAACTTTGTGGCAACAGTTTGGGGAAGACCCTTCTCTATTCCAACATGACTGTGCCCCAGTGCACAAAGCAAGGACTATATAGACATGGGGGCGGATCCTGAGGTACGTCCGACAGGGGACCCTGTCATCTAACTTGTGCGCATGCGCACATTCGTCTTAAGCGTGTGTACCGGTAGACATACGTAACTTTATTACGCCAGCCTGTGTGCAAAAGGGGGCAGACCCCTATTTTATGATGGCCGAATCTCTGACATCGAGGCGGAGATATTCATGTAAATTAGGTGTCGGGCCGGGGAAGCCCAGTTATGACTACATCTGCGACCTAGTCGTCATATTTAAGGTAGGAATCTGGACTTGTAAGTGTCCAGATTTACTACCGAGAGCGGGAAGTGCAGGGGACGCTACAAGGTCGTACTTACAAACCCTTGTATGAACGTAATGCTTGCGTGGCTCTGGATCTGCCCCATGGTTTGATGTGTTCAGTGTGAAAGAACTTGACTGGCCCACACATAGCTCTGACCTCAACCCCATCAAGCACCTTTGGGATGAACTGGATGAACTGGAGCGGAGATTGCGAGCCAGGCCTACTCTTCATAAATGCTCTACAGAATGAATGGGCTGAATCCCATAGAAACACTCCACAATCTTGTGGAAAGCCTTCCAAGAAGAGCAGAAGCTGTTATAGCTGCAACAGGGGGAGCAACTCCATATTAAAGTATTTAAATACAATATCACTACATTCCCTGTTGGTGTAATGGTCAGGCATCCGAATGCTTTTGTACATATAGTGTAAGTCTCAAGGAGTCTCTTAATAAAAGATTACAATGTTTTTATGAATCAAAAGTCTGATGATTTCCCAAACACAAACCTTTTTTGGCCCTTTTTTTCCCCCTACATTTAATTTATTTTGTATTCATTTTCGCTAATGGTGTTGCAAAATGGTTTCTCACTGACACCCACTCACCTTCACCTGCATGCCTTTCCTGTGGATGTCCCCACACACTTTTCGCGTAGATAACGGAACTGAGTTCCATACGTTGTGCATGCACAGTGCCAGAAAATCACCCAATTTCTGCAACTCCTACGGAGTTCAGGATCAGGGCCTGACCAGATCCGCACCTGCCCCTACCCCGCCTCCAGTTTTTAGGTACCTTATGGCAGTTACGAGTGCCATAGGGCTACCTTATCTAACCGTGCAGAGTTTCAGAAGGAAACTCAGCACGGACATTGCCTCTCTCCGCCCTCCCCGGCTAATCTAAATCCCTCCCCCTCCCACTTCTACCTAATCACTCCCCGAGGCGGCATTACACCCCCTCTTTCTACTTAAACTGCGCAGAGGCAATCTACATACCTAACTGGTACGTAGATTGCGTAAATGGCCTACCACGTATGCATAGTAGGTCATTTACTAAATATCAGCACCTAAGAAGCAGAAGCTGCTTAGGTGTGAATACAGTCCCTGAACTGACATGTGACACACTCCAGCAAATAGCAGTTTTATTGAGTTTATTGTCACCTAGACCACTTTCTCAACCATCTCCCTTTAATAATATTATTATTATTATTATTATTATTATTATTATTCAGGGTTATAGGTTCAGGAGTCAGGGAGAAGGGGAACAAGAGGGGGATATAAGTGACCGCACAGACGTATTAAGAAATTCAAATCTACCCAGTTGGGAAAATCCCTCACGGGGGTGCTGTCCAATGAGGAACCCAAATAATCAATATTAATATCGGGTTAATGGGACAAGGGGAAGGACAGAAGGTTCCTCTAGGGGGATGGACGCACTGATTTGTGTTTATACAATGTACTAAGTTATATCAATCCAATGATGAAATATCAAATCGCCAGAAAATTGATTAACCATATACGTGGATAATAAACAGGACTGATCAGATTAGAGAGATGGGGACATCCCAAGTGTACACAATAGCACTAATCCTGTAAAGGATTAAAAAATAAAATGTAACTTTTAATGATATAATTAAAATAAAGGACCTACAAGGAGCGAAAAAATATTAAGGATTTAAAATCCACACTCAAATCACATATGGCTGAATCTGCATATCCATTATAATGATACAGGCACCTCTAAACTCTATAATTAGAGTAAATACAAATGGAAAAAGAGACAATTATATGAATAGAAATATAATGGGTCTGATCTCAAATGTTATATATAAAAATATAATAACATAAAAATAAACACAAAAGCCCTACTATGCACAAGGATTATATTATATTGAAAATAAGCAGTCTCCCTTGAATCCTGTGATACGTGTTGTATAGAGCTAGGTCAGACCTCAATAAGAAAGTAAGTAACAAAATTGTTGCAAACAGCTGCTCAATGACTCATTTGTATAAAGAAATGAATACCATCCAAACTTATCTGTTCCTGACGTGGTCGAGGGGAATCATCTGGTGATAGGATGACTGACAGACGGGAGAAAATGCTGCTAGTACCACACGCTGACTAGCCCGTCCCCTTGCCCTATACACAGCCCCTAACCCCCTCACGGAGGTGCTTCACCCTGCCGGGCTCGTATAAATCCCTACCCTCACTAGGAGATGGTGTGGGTAGCAAGCAGCAGAGAGGTGCGGTGATATCAGGATACGGATGGCGTTGCAGGTGGGATATATCGCTCCTGGGGTGCCTGGATGTGACAGCGGTGTGGAGATGTGAGAGGAGGGCCCTCCTCTACACAGAATAAAAAGACCTAACGCGCGTTTCGCGAAGCTTGTTCACAGGTGCAGCAGTTACCAACGAGCTGCAGCTTAAAAGGAATGTGCAGCCAATGGTGAGACACTGATTGCAGCTGGCTGCTGGTGATTGCAATCAAACAATAGAGACTGGATACAAGTTATACTGATAAAACAAACGTCAAGGGGGCTAGCAATGAGGAGAAAAGCATGAGAATATCTGCTGGGGCAGGGGAGAGTGTATATATGGAATGAACTATTGTCCACTTGTTAATGCTTTATATACTTGGAAAAGAGTCTTCTCCCTTTGTATTGATTGGAATAAAAAATAATAAATAAAAAATATAAGAAATAAATTATCCAAACCTCTGGTGAGGTTTAATCAACTGGCTGTGCCGGGATCCGAACCCACAGCCTAGTACACCAAAGGCAAACGCTCTGCTACATTGCCACCTGTGGTTCCTTGTTAAGGATGGAGAAAAATGAATCCTTAACCTATATTGTATGTCTACTAAATATAGGAAAAATAATAGATGGACAATTAGAAAGCAATTAATAGTAGAAGAACTCATGGAAAAATCATTAAAAGGTATTATAAAAAAATGATAATCAAATATTCGTGGACATACTCATCCCTATTATACACTCACTGCACCCTAAATCTAAAGAAAGGGGGCAAAGTTAATATTTTCATTCAAACCAAGTGGTGATATTGTCCCCATATCAAATATCCATTTCGCCTCCTTACGTAAAAGTATTTGGTCTATATCCCCGCCCCGCATTCTGAGATGAACTTTCTCAATAGCAAATGCTTTCAATCCGGCCGGGTTGCTTTTGTGTCTCTTTAGAAAATGGTTAGCAATTGGACTCAATGTTTTGAGTCTATCTTTGTCCCTCACAGAATTACGTATGGAGCCAATGTGTTCAAGAACCCTTAGTTTGAGTTTTCTCTTGGTTTTACCAATATATTTGAGGCCGCAAGGGCACTCCAAACAGTAAATGACTCCAATGGAGTCACAATTGAGATACTCATGAATAGTATACCATCTGTAAAATTGATCTTTAAATTTCTTAGTGTTTGACATGAATTGACAAGCCCGGCACTTACCGCAGCTAAAAGAGCCAACTAATTTTGGGGTATTACGTGTTATAGGGGTAAGTTGACTGTATTCACATGTTTTTATGTAGCGCTGTACAAAGAATATTTCACATTCACACCAGTCCCTGTCCCATTGGAACTACATACTAAGATCTCTAACACATATGCACACAGTAGGGTTCATTTATTCAGCAGCCAATTAACCTACCAGCATATTTTTGGAGTGTGGGAGGAATCTGGAGCACCCGGAGGAAACCCATGCAGACACGGGAAGAACATACAAACTCCACACAGAAACGACCAAGCCGGGAAATAAACTCATGACCTCAGCGCTGTGAGACGCGTGCTACTCACTGAGCCACCTTGCTGTCCATAACCACAACTTCATATATATATTATATATTTTATTTTATTTTTATTTTTTTCACATTTTTTTCAATGATTTTGATGTACATTTTCTACCTATGTTATTAAGCCCCCAAGATGTTTTATTAAATATGCCTTCTGCCATCTGGTTGAAATAAAAGTAAAGCTGTTACCTCCTTTTCCAGTCACCCAGAGTATCATCAGACTGTGGTTCACGTATCACTGATTGAGAACCCCTGGCTTAAAGTATTCTATGCCATACATAAATATCCCCCCTGCCTGCCCTGGAAATGAGGCTATGCTGAGCACACTTTACCGCCCACCGGCTGGCTTTCCACTGCGAGCATAGTTTACATATAACAGACTGTTTTTGCAATCGGAAAGTTGTGTAACTTAAACGCCTGGTTTGCAAACATAATAGATACAGAGCAGGACTCGGGGCTTAGAGAAGTTGTGTTTGTTTTTGGTGAATATTTGCTGTTCTTTGTAATAACAAGTTTCAATGTACATGACATTATGAGACCATAAACTGGAATGTGTTTTGAAAACTTAGAATGTCAACAACTTGACCAAATATAGACAAGTGGAGTACTGGAGCCTTAGTTTTAATATTGAAGCATCACATGCTGTTCCTATCAATCAGGCATCGGGTAACTGTAAGAGAATGTGCTTACATTGGATAATGAATAATGGATTTGCAGTAGTAAGTTATTACATTCAAGCTATGAGCAAGAAAAGTGTATTTTAAAAGTATTTTACCAACATTAGGATTGCCGACTCTCCCGAAATTTGGGCGGTTCTCCCAGTATCCCGAGAGAGCCTGCAAATCTCCCGCAAGTGACTTGTGTCTTGTAGTTTCATGGCGGTTTCCTGCCCCCCTGCCTAGCAATACTAGTGTTGCTAGGGACAGGGATGGACTTGATTACGCAATTTGCGCCTTCAAGACCCATCCTGATTCCTATTACAGCTAAAAACCGGTAAGTATTAGCCAGGGGCGGGGCTTAATGATGAGATTTGCATAAATCGTGTCATTAAGCCCACCCCTGCATGCATCTAGAGCTTCCCTCCGGGAGCGTGGTTGAAATCCGTACGTTCAAAGTTACGGGAGACTGGACAAGGGGGTGCATTTAAATGGGCATTTGAGGGCGCGGTTTGATAGATACGCCCATACGTACCTTACCATATGCCTGTAACTCCACACATAGGGATAAGGGTGCTCTATGGTGGCAGAAGTCACCGACAACACGGCTGTGTCATGGGTGTTACCTTGCGGCGTGCGTGCATGTAATTGCGTACCTTCAAAAAACGGATCTCTGAATTAGGTCCCTGTTTTATTTTCACCTTCCCCACACAACGTCAGTATAATAAGTTAACATAAGCATAATAACATATATTTGAGCTACAGCTGGTTTACCTACTGGAATCAGCTGTCTATGGCTTCAAATATCAAACAGAAATTATGCAAAAAATACTCCTGTAATATATTGGGATTCAATCATTTTTATGTTATTCTGTATGGCAAATAGTATTTACTTTGTCATTTTAAAACTATTCATGTTTTCACAACAGGAACTGGAGATATTGTTGCCATAATGATCTCTGAGTCGACGGGTCGAGAGATCCTGAGCCACGTGGAAAGGAATATCTCTGTGCTGATGGCCATATCTGTTGGATCTCGTAGCCCAGCGAAGAACTCCAACCGAAGCTCCTTGATCTTCGTATCCATCTCGTTTATCGTCTTAATGATCATTTCTTCGGCATGGCTGATATTTTACTTCATACAGAAGATCAGAAATACAAGTGCACATGATCGGAACCAGGTAAGCCATTATTATTCTCATTGTACGATGATTTAGATAGTCTGAGGCTTATTTTGGGGAAATTGCTTTGCACAGCGGCTGCTTCCAATCATGTTTATGGATCAAAATATATCTCTATGTAGGATAGTTATTGGTTAACTATATATTGTGTCATTCAGTGGATTCCACCTTTCTCAGTGTCACAATAACAGACCCTCCAACATGACCCATTCCATTAGGTGCAATTAATCCGCTCCTGAGCTTCCAACTGTCACTCACCTGGTTTAAATGAACCAACTGATATTTTAAAAACTATTTGCCTCTTCAACAAAGGTGGTTACCATAGTAACTGACAGTTGGAAACTGAGGAGCAGAGCATTTTGTACCCAATGGAATTGGTCATGTTGGAGGGTATGCAATAATTATTTTGAGGCACCTCTCTCGCCAAAAGTGATACTGAGCAGTCCTGTTTAAGTCATTAGGTCCAAACAGTTTAGTATTATATTATAGTATTTTGATCAGAACAGGAATGCTGATGAAGTTGTTTGCAAAACTGGTACACATAAACCCAATGCAAGAAATGCAAAGGCAAGCATAAACAGGAGCTGCAAGAGGCTCCGCTGTGCTGACATGGCGTGTCTGCGGAAATACAATACAGATGAAAAAATAAAGCACCGCTGGTGACACCATCAACTAGGGCTTCTGTCACCCCAAAAGTAAAGCTATGTGCAAAAATGTGTAGATGAAGTTACCAGCGATCATGATAAATAACTAAACAGTGTAAAAGTAAAAATAACACCATAAGACACTCATAAATAAAACCAGGTGACAGGCAGCATACACCACAAATGAACGTTAGTTTAGTTCTTTTATTTAGTCTTCTTATTCCTCCATCGCGGATCATGTAAAATAAGAGATGAGAAATCTAGTGCAATAGGTTAGGAGCACAGGCCTGATTCAGATCTCAGGTTCGGCAGTCCACATGGAAGAGGGGAGTGATCTCCCCTGTCATTCCCCTCCCTCGTGTATAGTTTGCAGGATTTACGCTGCTATAACCATACCTTAAGTTTTCTGTGTGGATTAGCGGTGTGTATGACCATGGAGCACCTTAAGCCATTACCGTAAAATTTGGGAACTGGAACCTATTTCCCTGTTTCCAATTGTTTCATACTAGGGCGGTTGCGGTGGATAGATTAGGTTTGTCTGCGGTGCATGGAAGGGTTAGTGTTAGGCTGCCGGGCATGGAGATTTTGGGTTAATCTGTGTGGACAGTTAAATTAGGCTGCGGGGAAGCCAGGGTTAGGCGGCAGGGCAAAGTCGGTTAGGATGTGGAGCATGGGGGGGGGGTTAAGATTATCCTGCAGTGCATGGAGGATTAGGGCTGAAGAAGGGGAAGGTTAGGGTTAGGCTGCAGGAAGGGGAGGGTTAGCTAAAACAATACCTTTTGAGGGACGATTCTTTGCAACTCCAGGAGCAGTCTTTCCAAATGAAGACCATCATACCGACTTGTGGTGGGCAGAGCTATGAAGGGAGAGAACGGAATTGTGCTGGTAACAAAAGGATGGGCTTTGCTTTGTATATACTGTTCTTACACTACTAAAAGTGAATGCAGTGCATCTTAGAATTACAAAAATATTTACAGGGCTCAGCACATTACTCCTGTTCAATCAGTTGGATATGCTCTGGGCCAGCCTGCCCTCCCCAGGAAGACAATTCAGAAAACACTCCGACGTTGTAGAGAACGTTAGGAGGAATTTGAAGTAGAAGCTTTTATCGCGTTCGCATACGTGTCTTATTGTGCTTAGCTTGCTGTCCCCTCAAGGAATGATTCCGCCCTGTCTGCCAAGTTTTACTTCTTGCCATCATCGATTGCAGCCGAGCTGAGCAAATATGCCAAGCCCAGATCAAATCATTTCCATGTTTCCAAATGAAACTTTTTTTTTCACTAAATGTCTAAGGTTTATTGATATTTATTTTTAAACACAAACTAATCAGAAATTGCAGCCTGTACTTCCCCATGTCACCCACTGCACGTTACATAGTGTATGCATCGGTGTGCCACAGTGCTGGCAGCCATGAATGGAGAGAGCTGTCAACGTTGCTGAATTAAAGCAATCCGAGTTGTTGAAGCAGCTCGGCTGTAGAAAGGGAGGGGAAGGGGGGGGTCATAATCTCAGCTTCTGAATAGATTGGTTTGAATCTTCGGCTCAGCGCTCGCTGCCAATGCTGCCTGTGCCCTTGGGCAGCCTGAATGTGGTGACAGTGATAGTCTTGTGATGGTGTGGGAGGTGGGGAGCATGACCAGACAAAATCTGGCAGCAGTGTGGTCCCCTCAGGAACGCCTCTGGCTAGTGGTTGTGCACAAGTCCTCAGCCCCTTAAATATTACTGCAACCTCAGGACAACTTTCATTTATTTGTAGTTATGTGGAGGCCCTGATTTACCTTTCTGGTGTCCTTCATGATTTCTCTATAGTTGACAGATGGTTTTTTTTTTCTTGCTATTAGATACACGGCTCGGATCGACTTTTTTCATCAACTATAGAGTAGCTGTGTGTTGTCTCCAAGGGTAATGCAATTTAGCAAATTTTAGGTGTTGGTCATAGCTACTAGCATGTACTTACCCCTCCAGTGGAACTTTCCTGTGTAATAACGGACCGGTTCCAGAATTATGGACCTCAGTCCACCTACGCTTATATGCACCCTCCAGATTTTATAATAGTAACACTAACGTACATAGCATCATTCAGAAGAAATGTGCTGTGCGTCCCCTCTGCCCGTTAAGGTAGGTGGGGTCAAGAATGGTAATTGTACACACTCGTGCGGATTAGTGGTCGTACAGACCGCAGATCCGCACGCTTTAGTTAAGGCAGGCTTATGGCAGCGTAAGACTCCCGCCCATGCAGGAGTCTGGATCTGGTCCAACATGAGGAATCCTATGTAACATGATCAGCCCCATAACTGCTTTTCACTATTGTCACATCAGTATGGTGACAATAGATGCCAGCAACAAGAGACCTGTTTTTATTAATTGAATAAAGCTTTTTTTGTTTTTGTTTGCTGTACATTTTTAAATAAAGTTTTTTTTTAAATGTTATTCTTATTTTATTGTTATCAAATTGCTCATGTTAACTCACCTATAGGGCCAAATTTACTAAGCTGTGGGTTTGGAAAAGTGGAGATGTTGCCCATAGCAACCAATCAGATTCTAGCTGACATTCAGTATGTAATAGGGAAGTCTTATCAAATTTGTTAACTCACCTATAGGGCCAAATTTACTAAGCTGTGGGTTTGGAAAAGTGGAGATGTTGCCCATAGCAACCAATCAGATCAGATGGCAACATCTCCACTTTTCCAGACCCGCAGCTTAGTAAATCTGGCCTCAGGGGCTCTGACCTTCCGCAAACTATTTCAGACCCTTGTGTTAGGATGTGACACTTCCCATACATTACAAAGGGTCAGAAATCGCTGCCGATGTGTTGTGTGTGTGTAATATCAGAGACGCTCGCCGGGACTTTTCTGTCGTTGGACGCACCGGAACGGCGTTCTGACACCTTTTTCATTACAGCGGGACAGTCCTGCTTTTATCAGTGCAGTACAGGTAATACTGGAGGAAGGGGCATCAAAGGTACGTAAGAGGACATGGAGGCTGTACATAAGGGGCACACATGGAGGCTGTACATAAGGGGCACACATGGAGGCTGTACATAAGGGGCACACATGGAGGCTGTACATAAGGGGCACACATGGAGGCTGTACATAAGGGGCACACATGGAGGCTGTACATAAGGGGCACACATGGAGGCTGTACATAAGGGGCACACATGGAGGCTGTACATAAGGGGCACACATGGAGGCTGTACATAAGGGGCACACATGGAGGCTGTACATAAGGGGCACACATGGAGGCTGTACATAAGGGGCACACATGGAGGCTGTACATAAGGGGCACACATGGAGGCTGTACATAAGGGGCACACATGGAGGCTGTACATAAGGGGCACACATGGAGGCTGTACATAAGGGGCACACATGGAGGCTGTACATAAGGGGCACACATGGAGGCTGTACATAAGGGGCACACATGGAGGCTGTACATAAGGGGCACACATGGAGGCTGTACATAAGGGGCACACATGGAGGCTGTACATAAGGGGCACACATGGAGGCTGTACATAAGGGGCACACATGGAGGCTGTACATAAGGGGCACACATGGAGGCTGTACATAAGGGGCACACATGGAGGCTGTACATAAGGGGCACACATGGAGGCTGTACATAAGGGGCACACATGGAGGCTGTACATAAGGGGCACACATGGAGGCTGTACATAAGGGGCACACATGGAGGCTGTACATAAGGGGCACACATGGAGGCTGTACATAAGGGGCACACATGGAGGCTGTACATAAGGGGCACACATGGAGGCTGTACATAAGGGGCACACATGGAGGCTGTACATAAGGGGCACACATGGAGGCTGTACATAAGGGGCACACATGGAGGCTGTACATAAGGGGCACACATGGAGGCTGTACATAAGGGGCACACATGGAGGCTGTACATAAGGGGCACACATGGAGGCTGTACATAAGGGGCACACATGGAGGCTGTACATAAGGGGCACACATGGAGGCTGTACATAAGGGGCACACATGGAGGCTGTACATAAGGGGCACACATGGAGGCTGTACATAAGGGGCACACATGGAGGCTGTACATAAGGGGCACACATGGAGGCTGTACATAAGGGGCACACATGGAGGCTGTACATAAGGGGCACACATGGAGGCTGTACATAAGGGGCACACATGGAGGCTGTACATAAGGGGCACACATGGAGGCTGTACATAAGGGGCACACATGGAGGCTGTACATAAGGGGCACACATGGAGGCTGTACATAAGGGGCACACATGGAGGCTGTACATAAGGGGCACACATGGAGGCTGTACACTGTCAGCTGCTATCCCAGACACGCTTTAAAACAAACACACAAAATGAAGGTTGCTCAAATCAATTTATAAGTTAATATAGAGCAGGTGCTAGCAAGGTATGGGGAATTCACTCAGATAAAAAAAAATATAAGTATAATAAATAATGCGGGCCATAATTCATTTAAACAAAACTATTTCTGTGCCTGGTGTTTTGTCAAATTAAGCAACATCTTTTTACCTTTGAAAGGGAAAAATAACCCCCTTACACAACAAATGAATTAGGTATAGCCAGGATGAATGGTCTACATGTATATCTAGATCTGGGGTTCTCAGGGGTTAGCTACCACTGGTAGTATTCGGCCCACTGTCTGGTGGTACTCCAGGCAACTGGGTAAGCTTGTCAAGAGGTAGTAGCCGTACTTGTTCTTTAACCAGGTGTGATAACAGACGGCAGATGGCATGTATGCATAGGCGTATCTATAATGGGTGCAGGTGTGCAGTGCACACGGGCCCCTCAGAACAGGGGGCCCTGTGGCATGCATCCTGCACCCTGGGTTGGCAGGGGAAGGGGGGGCATTCTGCATCTATTTCTTCCCTCTAAGATCTTCCCTGCGGTGGGACTGTCCTATTCACGGGTCGAAAAAAGGGGCGGGGCGTACAGTGCATTTAGGCCCCACCCCTTTTGAGGTATAGTTCTCTCTCAGGTGGGGGGGGGGACGTGTACAAATTCTGCACAAGGGCCCCCTCAATTCTTAAAAAGCCCCTGCATGTTTGTGTGTGTGTGTGTGTGTGTGTGTGTGTGTGTGTCTACGGGTGTTTGTGTGTACGTGTGTGTGTGTCTACGTGTGTGTGTGTCTACGTGTGTGTGTGTCTACGTGTGTGTGCCTAGAATAAAAGGCTGAGAACCCCTGATCTAGAGAATCATGTTTCTTTAAACTTTTCTTTTTTTTACTTCTACAACTTAAACAAAAAAATTGTAAAACTGTTGCATTTCCGGCATTATGTGCTACAAAGACTGGACGATGCCATTTACCTACAGCAGCCATTGTCCTTCACTATTCATGCGTTGACACACACACACACACTGGGTATCATGCAGGGATATAGTCATTACAATTATGATTTGGAACATCATAGAACTCTATGTTGTTTTCGGGTTGTGAGTTTTTTGTGGACAGGCTATAAAAGCAGAAAAAACTGATTTCATAAATGAGGCTGGAAATAAATGTCATTGTTCAGTCACAGCAAGATGACAGTTTTTATCTCCCTCCATCACAATAACAACGACATACAAAAGGAAAGTCCTACAAAAAGATGTCATGATAAAGCATTACATGTCTGTGTTTAGAATCAAGAGAGCATTCATGTTTCCTAGGAGATTTCAAGTCTGGCGCACAAACTCTTTTCTGAAGGTTAATGGAACCTCACCTATTTCTAATGTATGTAACAGCATCACTGGGACGCTCATTGTTATCATTCAAAGATGTAATGAAGACGTGATTGTGTCTGGTCCTTTAATAGTCTTGTTTACATGACTGCAGTAATGTCCCAGATCTTATATGTTTTATTGTCTCAAGTTACTTCCCCCACGATGACACAGAGTAGGGAAACAGACTCCACTTATGTAATGAATATGATGTTATGCAGAACAGAACATATCCTACATATGTTTCAGAAGTATCTACTTACAAATGCATGTAAAAAGATAGGGAGCTTCGTGGTTGAATATAAACATCATGTACACACGTGCACCTATTGTTCCACGGAGTTAAGGTATTTTGCAAAGGCTCTAGACTTGTAGCATATTTTTCATTCACCGGTTAATAATTGTGGAGTAATCCACAACTATTGCTGTAGTTGCGCAATGTGTGTCGTCCATGTATTTCTTTTAATAGAAGTACATACATTACACTAATAACGGACCTGATTCAGACTTAAGAAGGAGCTTGAAAATAAGAGAGGAAAGTTACTCCTGGGCTAAACCATGTTGATTGCAGGGGAGTCAAGTTAATTGTTTACTTTGCATGCAGGGCTGTATCTTTGAATTGCTTATTGCACACAGATACTGACCATCTTTACTATCACACTGTTTAGATTTGGGATAGGAAACATCACCTCTCAACTCTAATACTGTTTGCAACAGATGAAATATGACTCCCCTGCAATCAACATGGTTTAGCCCAGGAGTAAATTTCCACTCTTATTTTCAAGCTCCTTCTTAAGTCTGAATCAGGTTCTCCATCTTTACTCTATGTACAGAAGAAGGCTAAATGTATATAAAGAACAGCATATTAAACTATATTTTATTTGCCCCCTGTGTTATGATAATATAGGACCGGATCCATAGTTTAAGATAAGAGGAAATCAGGTGGAAAGTTACAATTGGGCATAATCTTGTTTAATTGCATGGAGAGTCATATGAATGTTATTCTTTGTTATTGCTTATTACTCACAGGGCCTGATTCAGTTAGCAAAAATGTGTCCGCCGGCGTATTTTTAACGCTAATTTTGTTGAAATAACGCTGGCAATAAATACTGCTAATTCAATTTAGTTTTGTTTTAACGCTGCGTTAAAATTACGCTGTAAATTTAAAATAACGCAGGTTATTTTTTGCTCCATTGAAAGATATGGGGCCAGTATTTAATTGTCTTCCAGCGTTAAAATACCAGCGTTATTTTAACTCTAATGGGAGTTTTAAATCCGCACCTCTTGTAATGCTATGTAATAGTTAGTAATTAAAAGTAATTAAAAATGGCTATTTACATGAAAAATGTGCCCCAACAATAAAGGTTCCTCCCTATTGCTATTTTTTAATCACATTAACTAAAATATGTGTTGGTGGAACGTCAGATTGATGGAACGCTTGGGAAGAAAACTGATGGGCCACTTGCGTGTTTAGAAGTTTGGTGACTGTTAGCGCACCTGGGAGGTCATTTTGAATAAAGCATTTCTGCTCTTGACTACTGCACATGCACAGTAGTATTACAACAATGTGGAAGCTACTGAGCATGTGCATTCTATCCAGATGTAGTTTTAAGCTGTTATTTAGACTTGTACTAGGAAACATCACCTCTCGTCTCTTTGCAACGGGTGAAATTTATCTGCCCTGCAATTCAATATGCTTTTGCCTAGTTGTAACTTTCCACCAGTTTTTCTCTTATATTTAGGCTCTGGATCCAGTCCATAATCCCTAATAATATAGGGCTGGATTTCTCCTTGAGAAAGCCCGCTGGCGAAACACGTGTCGGGGTAGGGGGTGCTCCTCGGTTCCCTCATGTTTTAATATTTTTCCTTTTCTATTGCTGCAGGTTTATCGTTTTTTTGTCTAACCCCCCTCATTATATTCGCTACTGTTGCAATTATCACCATTGTGCATGTATGGTATTAATCCATTAGAATTAATAATTTCTCTTCTATCTCTTAGAATTTGGGGCACTGACAGTCAGTGTAGGGTTAGATATACCCCGAACTCGGGTTGAAGTTCCCCCGTGAGGTGGCAGACACCTGGACGGGTTCAGTTTTATGGGGGGTACTAGTGTAGGGATGCTTTATCTTGCTACAGTATTGCAATAGTTGAATTTCTTGTCTATCAAGCATTGTAATACGTATATATAAGTATATATACAGTGTAACCAACCCTCTACATCCTACTTTTGTACCATTGCATATAATCCTGTCTCTCGTGGACCTTCATTATTCAGTGGATGTCTCTCTCTAGTCAGAGCAACATTGCAGCAATTGATTAGGGTTATCATTTTCTTTCTATTTCGCTAATTTCATTTTAAAATTATTTATTAAAAGTTATATTTTAATATTCCTTTTCATATTGAAGCTTTACTAATTTGATATGCTTTAATAAATTGATTAGGTGTGCACTAATAGGTGATTAACTTTGCCGGTCTCTCTCATGTCCCCTTTTTCTACTACGAATATCACATAATTACCACTTGTAGCAGCCTCCCAGTAATATTCTCTGGGTCTATTTACTATATTAGCGTTGTCTGTGCGGTTAGCTCCTCCCCTTTCCCCTTCCCTTTTTCCTCCCCTATATCTATATTACAGTTAGGTATGTAGACTGCCTCCGGGCGGTCTTTAAAGTCTGCACAGAGTAGTTTAGTTAGACAGAGGCGGTCTAATGCCACCTCGGGGAGTGTTCAGGTAGAAGTGGGAGGGGGAGGGATTTAGATTAGCGGAGGGGGGGAGGCAATGTCGCTGCGTAGTTTACTTCTTAAGAAGGAAACTATGCACGGTAAGATAAGGTAGCTCTATGACACTCGTAAGTGCCATAATGTACCTAAAAACGGGTGGCAGGATAGGTGTATAAGTCACTCTTAGGTGTGACTACAGCCCATAATTATTAAAATATCTTGGGGGCTTAATGGTATATAATGAAATTGCATTTGAAAATCACTGAAAAAATATCTAAACAACAACAACAGAGAATATTATTGGGTCGTGGGTATGGGTCTACATGATATGCATAGTGGCACATCACCATTTTACAGTGAATGTTGTTTTTAGTAAATGGAAGTGGCCAGAGCCCACTGAAGGATTCAGACTTCTGGTCCTAGCACTGACAATTAGAAAATAGACAATCATAGGGCCAACACCATAATGTAGGCTGTGACAATGTCAACGTTATTTGTACATCGAAAAAAGGCCATCACGGGTACCAGGCTGAAAGCTGCATGTTCAACATGCCACCTGTCCATAATACAGACATTTAAAAAGGTGACGGTAGTAAAAAGTAAAAAAAATTTATATGTATAAATAAATTCCTAACCTGGTCTCCCCGCCTGCCCCCAGCTTTCTCCTTCAGTCTGTCCCCACCCAGCTCTTCTTTTTGCTTACCTTTGGCTGGATTCATAGCTAAAACCTGATTCAGACTGGTTGCTTTCAGGGGGAGTCAAGGTAATTGTATTCTTTGCATGCAGGGATATATCTCTGAATTACTTACTGCACACAGATACTGACCAGCTTTACTATCACACTGTTATTTAGACTTGGGCTAGGAAACATCACCTCTCAACTCTAATACTGTTTACAACGGATGAAATATGACTCCCCTGCAATCAACATGGTTTAGCCCAGGAGTGACTTTCCTCTCTTATTGCGTACTTGCTGTCTTAAAAGACCGCATGGATGCAATCTACGTAACAAAAGGCTACGTATATAGCGTAAAATATTTACTACGTATGCGCATGTAACTTACCACGTTGTTGTGAATACGGTTCTTTATCTCCAAAATGTCATCATTCATAAATGTGCAATTTTTCTCAGTCAAGTAATTATTTCATTGCTTAACCAGAAATCGGCACGTAACTTACCAAAACATGTAGTTGTGAATCCAGTCTAAAACGCCTATCTTTGTTAGAATACAAGGTACAATAATTATGGGCCTACTACGCATGCGCAGTAGGTCATTTTGGCCAGATGCGCGCTTAAGAAGACGCAGCTTCTTAAGTGTGAATCAGGCCCTATGTTTTTTTCTTATTGGGGGTTATTTTTAAATTGGCTTGGCCTTCACAAGGGATCTATGAACATTGCCCATTTCCCACCTCTCGTATATGCTTACATTGACTACTTTCTTATCCCAAAGCTCCTCAATATGCATTGTGTAAAATCAATGGGAAAGCGGTATATGGGGGGGGTTTGAGTGCCAATCCCTGAGGATGTCCCGCTGGTAATATCAATATCCGAAACCAAGTATCTTCCAAGTAACATATCAATATAAAATTAGCTGGTCTTCTTCCAAATGGGATTGGTTGCTGCTGTGCAGCTGAAAACTGAGACTTTCCTTCCTTCCGTCCTAGTATTTTGCCTGGCACATTGCCTTTTCTTAACTTTTCTGTCATTTCATGACTTCATTCGCTCAGCATTGACACAGAACACAGCAAAATCTCTATGTGCAACAACGGCCCATTGTAATAAGGCCCGTCCCTGAGAGCTGAAGGGGATCGATATCTGTCAAGGTTACAAAGATGAATGCGGGTTTATGAACAAATATAATCTGTCTTTCTTAAAAACACTTGATTTAAAGAAAGCAATACTGATAACTAATTAAAGAAATCCATAAAATAAATCATATGCAAACTGAATATCATTCAAAAGATACATAGTAACGCTATAAGGAAAATTCACTTGACGTGGGGCCATATGTTGGATGAACTTCCCTAAGTTACATACACATTTTTATCTGGAATACAGACTATTAAAAGTCGAAGCTTTTCTCCAACTGTCCATACTCAGGTCTTTGGATTATGGACCGCATGTAAATCTCCATTGCTGCTGTATCTTAACTCCTGCATGTTTGAGGGGAGTTACAATAGCAGGACCCCATCTTAATATTTCTTAACAGTTCTGCACCGACCCCACGTAAAATGGGGTCAAATCGATGGCCTCCTTTTCTGAAATAGAGACAGCCGAAAGTTACTTTTCGGCTGTTTCTATCTCGAATAGGGGGCCTTTTTAGAATCTTTTTTATGAAAGGGTGAGTGTGCCGATCGACCTACTCTCCCATTCATCTTCGCAGAGGATCCGACGCACATGCCGCTGACAGCTCCGGAGAAGTCAGTAACCTCTCCGGGGACTTTTAGTGTTAGGAAGGGGGGGTGGTTAGGGTCAGGCTGCGGGGAGCGACCCCACGTAAAATGGGAACAAATCAATGGCCTCCTTTCTGAAATAGAGACAGCCGAAAGTTACTTTTCGGCTGTTTCTAGGTCGAATAGGGGGCCTTTTTAGATTTTTTTTATAAAAGGGTGAGTGTGCCGATCGACCTACTCTCCCATTCATCTTCGCAGAGGATCCGACGCACCTGCCGCTGACAGCTCCGGAGAAGTCAGTAACCTCTCCGGGGACTTTTAGTGTTAGGAAGGGGGGGTGGTTAGGGTCAGGCTGCGGGGAGAGGGGTCTTAGGGTTAGGTTATACAAAAGGGTGTATTAGGGTCAGGCTGCGGGGAAGGGAGGGTTAGGGTAATGGAAGAGGAGGGTTAATGTTAGAATTGGGGGAAGGGTTGGGGTTAGTTTAGCCACTCACCTTTAGGAGCACCGTGCTCGGTGCTCCGTGGATCGATTGCTATGCCTCATCGAGGCATAAGCAATCGATACCCCAGCCAGTTCAAAACTGGCTAAGAGAGAACAGCCCTATCGAAATAGGGCCGTTTTTAGCGGGGACCCACACCCATAAGAGCTAAAGCCCTTATTGTACAATTACCTTACCCCCACCTTCAATCTTGCTTCCACCCACTGTATAAAATGCATCCATCACGGAAGGGTCCAGGTTTCAGAATGGACTCCCCACACTTCCTCTTTTAATCCTTACTTCTTCCTTGTGGACTCCCCCTTTTTTTCCTCTCCAATCAAGAATCATTGGTGACAAATAATCCCCTTATTCACATAGGTATCAAATTGGTGAGGGAGTGATGCCATAAAAATAAATAAATATGTGTATCCTCCCCAGTGATGATACTGTGCTTGTATCAGAAAACAAAATACACAAAATAAACTAAATAAACTAACCGAATAAACAAAATGTACGAAATAAACAAAATAAACAAAATAAACAATATGATGAACAATCTTCCCCTCCAATGGTTCCAGTTGTGGAAACCTGCTATGTTCCCAAACAGTTTTTTTATATGACTACTCCAAAAACCATTTTAGTTCAAAATGGTTGTTAAGACCCGCCGGGTGCATAGTGCCATTATTAAAAATCACTTCCATTTCTTTTTTGGCTAGTGATGTTTCCACATCACCATTCCTCCAATTCCCCGTGATTTTACAAATACCTATACATTTCTTAATGTCTGCTACTTCTTTATTGTGAAACTTTCTAAAGTGCTCCGACAGAGGGTGTGTGGGGTCTCCCTTTTTGATCTTTCTCACATGTTCGCCCCATCTCTCTTTCAATTTACGTGAGGTCTTCCCTATGTACTGAAGAGGGCAACTGCATTCAATGATATAGATGCAGTTCCTAGAATCACATGTCAGGAAATCTTTGATGGGTATCTCTTTTCCTGTCTTGGGTTCTCCATATGAGGTAGTTTTTTTCCCCATTGGTTTGGTACATTTACACATTTGGCAATTGCCACATCTGAAAAATCCTTTATTCAGAATGGTTTTTTTCTGTTCTGGTTTGAATACCGTGCTACTTACTACTTGTTTTCTTATATTATCACCCCTCCTATAGATAAATTGGGGGGCCCTGCTGATAAATTCTTTTAGGTCCCTATCCTGACATAGTAATCCCCAGTGTTTTTTCACTACCGACTCAATTTTCCTATAGTTCCCATTAAATTGTGTGATGAAGGGGACACCCTTTTCCTTTTTCCCTTTCTTTTTATTTCCTTCCTTCTTCCTTTCTTTAAGTAGCCTCCTTCTTGGTATCCTCTCCACTTCTTCAAAGATCCTCCTTACCTCCTCCTCTTTATACCCTTTCCTCACAAACTGTCCTATCAGCTCTCCCCCCTGAACTTTATAATCCTCTAATTTCGAACAATTCCGTTTCACCCTATAAAATTGGCTTTTGGGGACAGATTTCAGCCACTGTGGGTGGTGGCTACTTTCTTGGGGGATAAACGAATTAGCATCGGTTTCTTTCTTATATATTTTGGTCTCCAGTCTATCTCCCTCTCTAAATATCGTTAAGTCCAAAAAATCTACTTTTGTTTCGTTTATGACGAAACTAAGTTTTATCCCCCAATCATTTTCATTTAAATGTGTACAGAAAGTATCAAGCGACTCTCTTCCCCCCTTCCATAAAAAGAACACGTCATCGATATATCTGCAATAATTCATCATAAGATCATCAATGTTGGGGTAAGTGTACACATGGAGCTCCTCCCATCGGGACATATACAAATTCGCATATGGGGGCGCGAATTTCGTCCCCATCGCTGTGCCCGCTTCCTGCCTATAGTGCACCCCTTCAAATATAAAACAATTGTTTTTGAGGATAAGTTCTATGCTCCTCAAAACAAAATCTTTCCTCTGTTCTTCCATTTCTGACTTATCCAGTGCCCATTGGACTGCATCAATACCTTTCTGATGCTGAATAATTGTATAGAGGGAGCTTACATCTGCCGTTACCAGATGTAAGCTCCCCCCAATTTTACACGTTTCAAGTTTCCTTATGAAATGGCCTGTATCTTTAAGATAAGCTCTGATGCTACTCATATAAGGTTGTAAGGAAAAATCGACCATTTCAGAAAGGTTGGCCGTCACTGATCCCACCCCCGAGACTATAGGCCTCCCTGGGGGTGCTACTGGGTCCTTATGGACTTTTGGAAGTGTATAAAAAACCGGAATATTCGGTTTTTCCACAACCAAAAAATCCCTTTCCTTAACTGTCAGAACCCCTTTCTTCACAAACTCCTCCACCAGGGTTTTAACCTTTATTTTGATTGAATTAGTAGGGTTACTCTTCAGTTGTTTATATGTCTTCTCGTCTTCCAACAAGTCCATACACATTTTTCTATAGTTGTCCTGTCCTAACACCACTATACTTCCCCCTTTGTCACTCGGTTTTACAACAAATTCTTTCTTTTTAGAAAATTCTTTTAGAATTGTTCGTTCCTGCTTCGTCATATTATTCTTTTCTAACTTTTGGTTAATACATGCAAAATCCTTTTGAACTAACTCATTGAATGTGTTTATCCAATTCCTTTTCATGTGGTGAGGAAAGAAGGTTGATTTCTTTTTAACAGAACAGAAAGAAACCATTTTGAATAAAGGATTTTTCAGATGCGGCAATTGCCAAATGTGTAAATGTACCAAACCAGTGGGGAAAAAAACTACCTCATATGGAGAACCCAAGACAGGAAAAGAGATACCCATCAAAGATTTCCTGACATGTGATTCTAGGAACTGCATCTATATCATTGAATGCAGTTGCCCTCTTCAGTACATAGGGAAGACCTCACGTAAATTGAAAGAGAGATGGGGCGAACATGTGAGAAAGATCAAAAAGGGAGACCCCACACACCCTCTGTCGGAGCACTTCAGAAAGTTCCACAATAAAGAAGCAGCAGATATTAAGAAATGTATAGGTATTTGTAAAATCACGGGGAATTGGAGGAATGGTGATGTGGAAACATCACTAGCCAAAAAAGAAATGGAAGTGATTTTTAATAATGGCACTATGCATCCGGCGGGTCTTAACAACCATTTTGAATTAAAGTGTTTTTTGGAATAGTCATACAAAAAATTGTTTGAAAAATTGTTTGGGAACTAAGCAGGTTTCCACAATTAGAACTATTGGAGGGGAAGACAGCGCATTTCATTTTTTTTTTTTTTTTTTTACGAGTATATAAAAAGTCTCCTTTACAGAACCTAAGGAGAGGCTTTATTTATTTATTTATATATGTATGCTTAATGGATCATTTAAATTAAATTAACTTTTTTATGCTTTGAAAATGATGTCATGTATTTTCTTTAATGTGCACTTTGTCATGTTCTGATTAGCCTCTTAAGATTAATTACTATGTCTCCTTTTTTTGTTCTTCAGCGACGGCTCGGAGATGCAGCTAAAAAAGCCATCTGCAAACTTACAACAAGAACGGTCAGAAAAGGAGATAAGGTAACGGCATTCACTTCTGGACCAGTCCACTTACACCAGCAGAATGTACTCGTGTGATTACTAGAACAATAGTCATTACTGAAACAGAGCGTATACATTCTGGTGGAAGTCGGTCAGTCTTGTTCTTATTTCTTTTTTCTGTCCCTATAGAGGACATACACACAAAATGGAAGTTGCTTAATCAATTTATAGGTAATCTGCTAGCAACAGAAACACAGGAAAAGAAATGCCCCAGCAACACTGCCATAAACCAGTAACAGACTATACCATTCTATCTGTAAAACAAAATGCAGAATTGTCCGTTACACATATTTGTGCAAAAATATGATAAGCCACCAGCCACCGTCAAGGCCTTTCTGCATATGGTGGTCCTAACTCTAACAATGAGAGTCCCAATGTTGGGTCATATATGTATGTTTTTAAATTGAGAACCAACTTACCTCAGGAGACACCCCTTAAAGCCTCCAAAATAGCTGCTGTGGAACAACATCCCCTGCTGCTCCCAGACATTCTCCCGAACAGTGTACACACAAAATGGAAGTTGCTCAGATCAATTTATAGGTTAATGCAAACAGGTGCATGAAAGGCCGGGTGGTAGTCTGCTAGCCACAGAAACACAGTAAAGGAAATGCCCCAGCAACACTGCCATAAACCAGTAACAAACTATACCATTCTATCTGTAACATAAATCGTCCTCAAATATATGATAAGCCACCAGCCACCGTCAAGGCCTTTCTGCATATTCTGCTGTAGAGGACATACCAATGTTCTTTCACAATATTCCATAAAGTTATACTGATCAACTCGTACCTAAATTAACATGGTCAGAAAACTAGCTGTCCTTCCATGCCATCTCCCTTTCTTCTCCAATTGTATCATTTATTCCCAGTTTATCATAGCAAAGAGTCACGAGGAACTACAAGTGTCTATAGTACAGTGCTGGCTCCACACTATGGATCTGGTCCAGACCTCCATTTGTGTTCCGTACACACAGAGGTCTGAAAGTTTGCACGTGAGAAGGAAGTGAACTCCCATGTCAATCCCCTCTCACCCTAGACTTATATGTCCACATCCACCCACTCACCCTCATCTGCATGCCTATCCCCGCCCCCCTCGTGAGGATGAGGCATGTGGATATCACAGAATGCTTTGTCACATGGACCTGCTATCGTATAGAACTCAGAAGATCCATTGCTTAACATGTGGCACACGCATGCCCAGCGCCAAAAAAACACAGGCAGCTTACGGAAGTCTGCGTCGGACGGAGCTCTGGATCCGGCCGTATAGCTGTCTTCATTGTTAAAAAGCGAAAATGCTAAATAGACAGAACTGAACAAGCTAAAAATGGACATATCACATAGAGGGAGTCATATAACTGCAGCACAGGAGATGTAGCCCAAATGACTGATACATTATGCACATTCAAAGCAGGAAAGAAGCTCTATATGGCCATCCATGTGAGTGCACTTATGAAGAGTTACTAGTTAATATTTTACAGAAACATAAGAGCAAGAAATAAGTGAAAATATAAATAGAAACATGAAACAGAGAACTTAAAAACTGAAACGGGAAAAAAATTGAATAGCTTGATGGCATAATCCCCCGAGTGGTAAAACGCGCAATGGTTGTTTTTCTGCTATATGGTAGATCAGAGCTGCACATCTCCCTCTGCCGCCTTTCTCCAGCCTGTACTGTAATCCGTGTATATTACATTATTATCTGATTGATCTACTGATATAAGAGTCTCGCCATGTGGTGTCAGAAGAGGGCTTAGAAATAGGGGTGGAATAGGGTCTCTGTAGTCTAGATTCATTGGGTATATTTTGAACTGTTGGCGTTAAGCTTCAGAAAGGAATGTGAGAGAATTGAGCGTGTTTACCTTCTGTCTGGTAATAAAGACAGGGAAGTATTTACATGATTGTCTGGCTTTTATTACCAGTGTGTGATGTGTACTGAGTTTCTGTGACCTGAATTTTATCTCTTATTCTGCAAGGAGCTTGTGTTTCCATAGGCCCTGATTCAGAGTTGAATGACCCTGTTGCTGTAGCACATTTTCCAATTCAGGGCACACGTGCAAAAAGCAAATGGGAGCTATGCAGCATTTTCTGCTAGGTGGACGAGACCATGCAGCAAAGGGGCTCAGTTTGGCTTTCAGTCATTGGGCTAGGTACAGCAGGCCTGGCCCTGATTGGTGCGTAAAAAGAACGTATCCTGAGCTTAAATAAACCCACCAAAAACTGGGTCTTTTTGCCACCGATTCAGAGTTGTTTGATTTTTGTCCACATTCTAGTGCAGCCTATTGTGTCTTATACCAGATTCCTCTAGATCCAACTTTCCATGCGAGCACATGAAGAATGATCCCCTCCCTTCTCCCATCGCTCACACAAACTACCAATACAATACCCCTACCAGAAGATTTCTGTTCTGATGGATTGCACCGCAGGGCAGAACGGTGGCTCAGTGAGTAGCACTTGTGTCTCACAACGCTGAAGTCATGAGTTTGATTCCCAGATTAGGCCTTATCTGTGTGGAGTTTGTATGTTCTCCCCGTGTCTGTGTGGGTTTCCTCCGGGTGCTCCGATTTTCCTCCCACACTCCAAAAACATGCTGGTAGGTGAATTGGCTGCTGAATAAATTAAACCTAGTGTGTGTGAGAGTGATAGGGAACGGATGTGAATGTGAAATATTCTCTGTATATACAAATAAATAAATAAAATAATTTGTAATTTGCATCCCTTCCTTGCCGTCAGAAATTCAGCAGAATCTGTAAATCCGTATGTAGATCGCAGCGCAGTCGCAAAATGTGCGTATTTTCCTAACCTGCCCATTGGAAAACAACCCCTTTTTCGGAAGTCTTGTCCAGTCACTCAGCTGAAATGCAGCATTAATCCACAAAATATTTTCCTGATTAATCTGGACATCAGCAACATTTCCATACCTTTAGTAAAGCAGTTGTTAAGCAGGGTGTCAGTGCTCGAGGTTTATTCATTCTGCTTCCTGGGCCTACACTAGGAAACGGTCCCTATATTGGCTCCACTCACCTCTTCTGCTGGGACAGTCCCCCCTCCCATTCAGCACATGAGCCATCCACATCCCACCCATCTCGTCTTGCGGCTGGAAACATTCCCTGCTCCTCCCCCAGATTGCACTGATAAACACATCATATTTTTGTACTATGACCCTACACAGGGTCATAGTACAGTTCAGGCGCTGCATTGCGCATGCTCAGCTCAGGCGCCGTTCTGCGTATGCTCAGTTTAGGCGCCCTTCTGCACATGCTCAGAGCAGCAACTGATCTGCGCATGCGCCAAATACAGGAAGTTGGTTGGGGACCCAGGAGGCATTTCCCCCAGGCCCCTCCACTCCTAAGGACAGTCCTGACCATATATATATATATATACACACACTTGCCAAAACACGTCCTTTCTATAAATGAGCCACGTTAGTTCACCCCTTCTATCCCTATTAACCCCCCTCCAGTCACAGACAGACGTGGTGCCATTAAGTCTGAATTGCTGCATTTAAGTGTGCTGGATTCCTGGGCACACACAGATCAATAATACCTGTTGGGCGCACTTCTTACTTTGGATCAGGCCCAGTATGTCTTGGCATCCTGCATCCAGTCCATAGTAAATTGCATCTACTTTTAGTGCTTTAGTTTGCACCTGCCCTTCTCATGGTGTGATGACTGATGATTGCGATACGCACACACATGCAGCCGGATCTGGGAATATTTCTACGCAGTGCAGTGTGTGTGTGTGTGTGTGTGTGTGTGTGTGTGTAAGCTTCTTATCACAGTTTGCTTCTGAATCACAGTTGATGTTCGCATTGCTTGAAACCAGCCCAATGGTCTTTGTCAACGAATGGATGGAGTTGTGTTTTAATAATGCAATCTTTCATTACATTAGGCTGTTTGATTAACTACGCCCTTAAAATTAAAGTAAATCCAAAAATGCCGACTCTTAGTTAAAAATGCCATCATGCCAGTGAAAGTGATAAATAAATAATACATCATTTTCTTCATGCATAATGCATAGTTACTTTTATGTTTTATAGTTTTATTTACTTATTGTTCTATCAAGTTGTGTCAGAGGCAAAACTAGCAAGTTGTAGGCCCAGGTGCAAAAAATATACTTTGCAACCCAGCCTCCACACACGCATGTTGCATGCGTAAATCTGGCTGTGGGAACGCAATGTGCATGCGTGTGAGTAACTCCGTACAAATGGGCGTGGCATCCCTATGCAAGCCGAAAATGCGCATTGTGGGAGGGGTTGGGGACTTGCGTATGACAAGGCAATACATATACGACCAGAGATACGCAAGGAAAAGTTAAGGCAGGGTTCTGAACACGTAAATCAGCTAAGTTATGTGCATGCAAGGGGAGTGCCCGGGAGAGTGCGTTATACTTAGTAGTACGTAGCTTGGGTACACTTGCCTAAGTGAAACGACCTTAAGTCTGGATCTTGCCCATTAAGTTTAAAATAGCCATATAACTAATACACATTAAACACAAACTTACTGTTACTGACAAAGGTTTTTGTATTTCATAGAGACCACACATGCAGGATGGACAGTTAAAGTATCATATATCATTAGCAGTATAATTACACGTTCCCTCACTGAAAACCAAAAATCTTAAAAATAAAACAAACCACCTCAAGGTGGATTTTCACCCCCCAAAGGGGTCTACCTGACCCTGGATCCAAAGAAAACAGTAGGAGAGGCAGATAGCTGAAATAACACTTGATGGTAGTCTGCTCCGCAACCATTGAAGGGGCACAGTGTGTGATGAAGGGGTAACAGATGAAGGGACACAGTGTGTGATGAAGGGGTAACAGATGAAGGGGGCACATTGTGTGATGAAGGGGTAACAGTTGAAGGGGGCACAGTGTGTGATGAAGGGGTAACAGTTGAAGGGGGCACAGTGTGTGATGAAGGGGCACAGTCTGTGATTAAGGGGCAACAGTTGCAGGGCACAGTGTAATAATCAAGGGTGTTGATTAAAAGTTGTAGTTAAAAGTTAATATCAGTCAGTTAAAAGGTAACATAGTTAATTTTAGTGATAAGAAAAAAAAACCCGTTTTTAGCTGCAATGTTAAATTTATCAAATAAAAAATTACAATAAAATGTAATTTTTGTGAATACAATTTTTAATACCTGCTTTTTTGTATATTTTTGCTTTTGGTGTGCCGCAGAATTCTGGAAAGGGCTTAGGTGTGCCGAGGGTGAAAAAAGGTTGAGGAGAACTGTGCTAGAGGAGAGTCTGCAAACAATGAATAACATATCTGGTATTCATTGGGGTTTAGGACAGGTAGATCCCATAACACTCATGTTCAGGATGTCAAACTTCACCGTGGGCTGCTTTACTAATGGTGGCTGCCCTTGTTTACTACAATCGTTGTTTTCAAGATGAAAATCAAGAGCTAATATAAAAAAATGTAAAAAAATAAAAAAAAAGGTTAATTATCCCAACTTTTGTGATCCCAGCAGGATATCCTAAAAGATTTCATATCACCATAAACAGGCATTTGGAACTATATATAAAATATGTATAAACGATAAATTACTGTTGTATCTGCCAAAGGTAGAGTGTTATGTTTAAGGTTGCTAAATATTATTTTCCATCATCTGATGCCGACTGCACAATAAGGGGCGTAGGAAATTCCTACCTTTGAGGTGGGAGCCATGTTAGGGTTTTGATATTTTATAGAGGACATCATCTGTGATGGCACAAGGGGTCTTGTTCTCATAGAGCACCATGCTGAGTATAAACCATAAATCTTTAACAATTTCTTATTATAAAAACTACTGCATACAGCATAAAAAAAAGGAAATCATAATGGCTAAAAGAAATAGTTGTTTTTTTAACCTTCAACATATCCACCACCTTCATATATGACACATTTTTAATAATATCCAGTTGACCTTTTCTGCAAGCGTCTACGTTTTCAATCGTTAAAGGATGTAAAATTAAAAAAAAAAATTTAAAGTTTAAATTTACAACATTAATATATTAAAACATCACCTTTTATGTTTTAGTTATGGTTGGTTGCCCTTATGAGTACATTTAAAGGGCTGGATCCAGACTTAAGTAAGTGCTTGAAATTAGTTACTCCAGGACTAAACCATGTTGATTGCAGGTGAGTCAAGTTAATTGTATTCTTTGCATGCAGGAATTGCTTACTGCACACAGATACTGACCAGCTTTACTATCACACTGGTATTTAGACTTGGGATAGGAAACATCACCTCTCACCTCTAATACTGTTTGCAACAGATGAAATATAACTCCCCTGCAATCAACATGGTTTAGCCCAATCACAGTCCAAATGAGCATGTTGATTCACTCATACATACTTTAGCTTCTTCCCATTACATCTGATATCTTCATCTTTTATAACTGTGTTGGATGTTGTTGGACAGACAGTCATACGTGTGTACATACTACACATTTGCCAGACATCATATCAGTGTTGATCTCAATTTTTATTAATTTCTCAAAACCGAATTAACCGATGCAACCTAATATGATTATAGGATAAACTCTAACACAATATCAGACCAAACAACTTGTGAGTTGCATCATTGGAAAAATGATTGGATAGGTGCGTTCTCATTGTTAACCAACCAAATTTGCCAATGTTTAAACCGCTTACTAAGTGGTTGCCGCTGTACGTTGTCCCTGTGAAAGTAAATAAACAATATCTTTCTCAGTAAGCATAGGCCATTTAAGGACTGGGGAGACAATGTATAAATGCAGCAAGGCCTGGACATTAATAATTAAACAAAGCTCTATTGAATGTGCCAATTGTAAAGAGAAGGCATGTTAAGAAAACTGAGAATAATGCATGAATCTGGGTTAATTACCACAGACTATTTACTGTGTCAGTGCAGGCTGGGGAAGCATATGGAAGATATTTGCCTTACAAGATGTAGTTTTCATACCGTTCCACAGTAGCATGCAGCCCGCTAAAGCCTAATATATGTAAACACAGTCTATTTCTCACTCCATTGTAACGCTAAACCACATGCATCTCCTCAGAGGGCCCGATTCAATTAATTTAAAAGTGTTCGCCGGCGTATTTTTAACGCCGATTTTGACCAAATAACGCCAGGAATTTCTTACTCCAATTCAATTGTTTTTTAGCGTTAAAAATACACAGTTTTTTAACGCCATCTGTACTTTTAAATTCGCACCCATGAGAGGTGCTCATTTTTTACGATGTCACTCTAAATTAGAGGTTTTCTGCTCCCTGTGTGTTTCCTTCTATTAATTTGCCCCTTTCTTGTGTGCCCATCCAGTCTTGTGCCCCCTCTGTGTCCATCAATTGTTTCTGCCCCTCCCCATCATGTGTATCCAGCCCCCCCTCCAGTAAGCCCAGCCCCTTTGTATCCCCGTCATGTGTATCCAGCCACTAGTATCCCCATCTCCATGCCGCCTAAGCGCTCGTTATGGGGGGGGAAGGATAGGGGAAAATAAATAAACCCGGCCCGCCAGG
>WWET01000993.1:16976-28998 GCA_011038615.1 Limnodynastes dumerilii
GTTTTTTTTAAAGAAACGAAGCTGATTGGGTCTTTTTTGACCCAATCAGCTTCTTTCTGTGCGACCCGTGTTACAAAAAACACGGGTCGCACCGTTCACACTGAGGGCGACACGGGTCAGACACGGGAATTACCCCTCGTTAAATCCCGTGTCTGATTCCCGGGTCTCTCTACCCGGGTCGACGCGGGTGTGACCGTTCACACTGAGCCTAGACCCGGGATTTTGGGTCTTGCCCCGGCAAAGTCCCGGGTTTTTGGCTCAGTGTGAACGGGGTATAAAGGTGATTTGTTCAAATAGCCTTTAGTGAATAGGACGATTTTTTTTTTTCAAATCTTTTACATGGCAAACATCTGGACGATTTCTGTCCAGTGATGTTTGCCATGGTGATTTGAAATCACACTTAAAATACGCGATTTTGAGCTTAATGAATACTGATCAGCGATTTTATTAAGCTCAAATCACGCGATTTGAGGTGATTTAGCTCAAATCGAGCTTAATGAATGAGGCCCTTAGAATGAGCTTTATGCCCAGAAGTGTAATGATGTCTCTGGTCTCTGTTTGTCTCCTCTTGAGAGTCCATGTGTCGCTCCTTGCAAACAGCTCTCCCTTTCACGCACCTGTTTAACATATACCTATAAATTGATTGAACAACTTCCATTCTGTTTTTATTCTGTTTGTGGGCATGTCTGGGAGCAGTTGCTGAGAGGGAGAGCTGTTTCACACCAGCCATTTTGGAGACTTTAAGGGGTGTCTCCTAGGTAAGTTGGCTCTCAATTTATAAACATATATATGGGACCCAACATTGGCACTCTCAATTTTAGAGTTAGGACCACCATATACAGAAAGGCCTTGACGGTGGCTGGTGGCTTATCCCATATTTGATCAAATATGTGTAACGAACGTTTCTGTGTTTTATTTTGCAGATAGAACAGTAGAGTTTGTTACTGGTTTATGGCAGTGTGCTGGGGCTTTTCTTTCCTTTTGTTTCTGTGGCAAGCAGATTAATCCCCTGCCTTTCACGCACCTGTTTAACATATACCTATAAATTGATTGAGCAACTTCCATTCTGTTTTTGCTCCTTGAAAACTCCTCAGGATTCACCTGGTATATGTGTCTCTCTCCTGGATCCTGTGTCTCCAGGGGTTAATGTCGTCCGCGTGTATGGAGGAGGAGAAATTGCAAGCACCGCTAGTGCATTAACATAATAAATTCAAACGCACATAAACAGAGATGCACTCTCATGATGAATATGCGCCTTTTATAAATATTATCCGTCTCTCCGGTCACCGCTCCTTCCTGTAACTCCGAAGAAAAAGAAAGACTATCGTGCATATATCTTCAAAACACAGTTTTATTCAAGCTAGAAAATTATTGCACTCACAATTTTCAAAAGTAAAATCAGCATATAAAAGATTGCACTTTCCCCGGCCATAGTTCACCGTCACCTGTATCCACTACGCTATCAGCTTACACAGCTCTGGTCCGGTTCCAGAGAGGGGTACCGAAGCAGATGTTATATTAAAGGGGAGTGGGGTAACTCGGGTTCAGGTATAGTGGGGGGGGGGGCTGTCAACATGTTTCGATCCAATCGTGATCTTTGTCAAGGCTAAGGGAGGTTTGGTAACGGAAGTACTTTTATTTTAACTCCAATCCCGTATGTTTGTCACCATATGTTCTAATTAATTCATTTGTCCGGAGGCTCCCAGTTGTAGGGTAAAGTGCTTCAGTTCACAGTCAATCAATTACATCGGAATAAATACAATTAGTCTCTCAAAATAAAACAAATAAATATATAAAATATATAAGTACACAAGACCTCTATATAAAAAAAATATAAACCCATATATAAGAAATGTCGCATACAAAATTTATATAAAACTTTATCAGAATCTCATGTACTAGATTTTATAAATATCAGATAAAATAATATTAAATTTATCCTCTGTATTATTCATAAAACCATTTTAAAATCAGCATTGATAAAATTATTGAAGGAACCATTTCAATTCGAATTCAATATTTAAGCCCTGTGGCTGTAAGGTTTTTAATGTATGTATCCATTCATCTCTTGCTGTGCTAGGACTTCCTCACTATTATTTTTTCTCCAATATGTTTCAAGTTGTTGTATTCCTATAAATGATTCTATTGAGTCTACTGAACAAGTATGTACATCTTTCATGTGGGCAGATAAGGAATGATTGGGGAAACCTTTTTTTATATTTCGAATGTGCTCTGCCCATCTAATTTTTAGTGGGCGAGATGTATGCCCCACATATTGCTTTCCACATTTACAGTTGACTAAATAGACCACATTTTTGCTGTTACAGGTTATAAAACTTTTTATCTTATATATTTTCTTATCTTGATTGGAAACAAAAGAGGTTATCTTCAGTTCCTTCTGTTTGCAATTTCTGCAGGCTATACAGTCCCCACATCTATAAAATCCTTTTGATTTTATTTTTGACATGCTTTTCGATTCCGTTCTTAATGCACTTTTGCCAAATTTTTTCCTTAAGTTGTCTGCTTTTTTGTAAACAAATCTCGGTACATCTGGAATGATGGAGGTAAGTATTGGATCTTCCTTTAACATATACCAATGTTTCCTTATTATACTTTCTATTTTCTTTTGTTCTTTCATATATTTAGTTATAAAGTTCGCATTGTTTTCTTTGTTTAGATTTTTCTTCTTCCTTGATTTTAAGAGGGTTTCTCTATTCAAATGTTTTGCTTCTATTCTAGGAATGCACAGTTGATATTATCTTCCTTATAACCCTTTTGTAGGAAACGTTCTTTCATCTCTCCAGCTTGGATCTCATATTCTTTATCTTCCGTGCAGTTCCTACGTATACGTCTAAACTGGCTCCCAGGTATGTTCTCCAGCCATTTTTTGTGATGACAACTCTGTATATTTATATATGTATAAGTGTCTGTGGGTTTGATGTAATTGTTTGTCTTTAGATTTTCTGCTTCCACATATACTGTCAGGTCCAAGAAGTTGACACATTCCTTGCTTGCATTAAAGGTGAGTACTATATTCTTTACATTATTGTTCAAATATTCAGAGGTTCAGAGGTTGAGGGTCTCTGAATCACCTTTCCAGACAAACAAAATGTCGTCGATGAATCTATGCCAGGACACCAAGTTCGCCCCATGTGGGTTGTTATTCCACACTTTCAGATCTTCCCAATGGGCCATAAATAAATTGGCATAACTTGGGGCGAACTTCACTGTACCGGTCTGCTGGATGAAAAACGCGTTGTCAAAATAAAAATAATTGTTTGACAAAATAAACAAAGTAGCTTCTTCCACAAATTTTTTCTTTTGTTCTTCTTCTTGTTGCATGAAGTATTTAATAGCTTCTACACTGTCATTATGTTGTATGATGGTGTAAAGTGATCTAACGTCTGCTGTTACAAGGAAGTAATCTTCCTTCCACTCTATGTTGTTCAGAATTCTCAATATATCCATTCTATCCTTTATGTAGGATCTGGTATCCTGAACATGTGGCTGGAGGGTGTAATCAATTATTTGTGAGAGATTTGAAGTAACTGAATCAATGTCGGGTACAATAGGCCTACCAGGTGGGTTGCATTTTTATGGACTTTAGGAAGTATGTAGAAGATTGGGATAGTATGTAGAAGACTGGGATAATTGGATTGTTAGTGATCAAAAATTATTTTTCTTCTATTGATATATTGCCTTCCATAATATGTTTATTAATTAGGTTTATGTATTCTTGATTTATTTTCTTCGTAGGGTCTGATTTTAGTTTCTTATAAGTTCCTGGTTCATTCAGAAGGCGTTGAGTTTCCTTTTTATAGTCTTCTATGTCCCATATTACAACCCCCCCACCTTTATCCACCGGTTTAATCACAATGTTCTTGTTATATTGCAGATTCTTCAGGGCTTCTTTTTCTTTTTTTGTTAAATTTCCTAGCTGGTGTTTTTCCTGTTTCTCAATTTTTTCAAATTCCTGACACACTATTTTATTGAAGGTTTCCAAAAAACATCCCCTACTGGTTGAAAGTTGATTTTTTTCTAGGGAGACTTTGACTTTGTATCTCAGGAATTTGATCTTCAGGAGATGCCTCTTCTTTTTCTTTTTCTTCTTTTGCGAGGTCAGGTTCGCTACAATGATAAGCAAGCCTGAATCAGCAATGTTCATTAGCTTTACTAGCTGTATGTAATTTGAGCCCTATGGGCCTGATCCAGACCTACGCTCGCATGCGAGTTAACGCTGATCGTAAGCGTAAAAATGGCCGAAAAAACGCACTGCGCATATGCATAGTGACAACTTCCGGTCGTACCAAAGACCTTTCGTAGCGGCGATTCTGGCGTCCGTATTGTTTGCGTTTTTTCCGATGACGGGCGTGTTTATAGTACGAAGTTATTATGGACACTGGAGTTAAGGAATGTAGGCGGGGGAAGCCATTTAAATTGTACAGTAGGGGGGAGCCATTTAAATTGTACAGTATGGGCGTGCTAAGCATCGTTTATACGCAATGAATGTACAGATGGCTGCGGGAACGAACACAAAAGTTAGTGTAGGGTTTGCTTTGCCGAGCGATGCTAAACCTGGTACGAGCAAGGGGAGTACCTATTGTCACATTATTATATTTTTTTGAGATTTTGATTTTGGGGTTTTCATAAGCTCTAAGCCACAATTATCAAAATTAATACAAATAAAGGCATGTAATGAGTCTATATAATATATTAGTTTCACCCTTTAAGTTGAATTACTGAAATACATGAACTTTGGCACGATATTCAAATTTTTCGAGTTTCACCTGTAAGTTATGGTTAAGATCATACAGTTATGTTACCACAGGCTATGGGTTTTAGGCCTCAGAGACATTTAGGTTGCAGATGGGTTTCAACGAGGAAGCTTGGGCTTTTGATGTACCTTTTGCTCATTAGCAGGAAAGTGTATGTAACCACAGAGAAATTTAACGGAACATGAAATAAAGTGTATTGGGTTTATTGAACACACTTGAGAAACAGTACAACTTGTTAGCACAGTGGTCAACACGGCAGTGATGAACTTGAGTAGCAGAACAGCACAACTTGGTAGCACAGTAGACAGCTAGACAGCTGAAAAATACAACTTGGAAGTATTACTTGGTAGAGCAACAGTCAGAATAATAGTGATGTACCTGCAGGAGTTGAATAGCTATACAGGAACACTGTGAAAGATACTCTGCAGTGATACCAATTACTAACTGTAAACAGTGGAGGAACACTGCGATGGCACGGAGGTATGCGGTGAGCAGTGGACTTGCAGAGGAACACTGTGATGGCACTGAGAGCTGCGGAGTAGCGCAGGAACACTGCAATAGCACTGCTGGTAGGTGGTGAGTAGCACAGGAACAATGGGAAACACAAAGAGCCCACTAGGAATCACTGGTACCAGTCACATAATACAACCGCTCTTATTGCTCTGGCACAGGTAGACTTGTGACAGAGGTTTAAGTAGACAGAGCTTTGCCTCTGTTGGTAGCTATGAGCACATGACAAGATTGAGGCAACTGTTTGGATATTCAGCGATCAGCATCATGGTACTATCATGGCTGCTTCCATGAACAGGGAGTAGCTGGAGCTATGTAACTCTGGATCAGTCGCAATGCGGGAAACACTGGGGATTGTAGGATTTACGCAGTTGCCATTGTTTGGTGCCTTGGCTGCAGTGACACGGTGCAGTGGACATTATTAAAAAATGACCACATAAAGGAAGAAGCATAAGTCTTACATGGCATACCTTACCCTGATATTTGGAACAATGTATAGAATCTGTATAGGGGTGATTGGAACATCTGGAATTGAGGAGAAATGAGTTTTTGATAAAGTATGTGATGGGGAACCTTTGGTTGTATTTAGTTGGAAGGCGGAGGTACTGGAGGGTACCTCCGCTGTGACGGTAGCAGTGGGCGGTCAGCAATCGTGTATTGGTGCATGGGGTATGGGGAACTAGATGGTCTGGTATGGCAGAAAAACACCCAGGATGAATGCACAAACATCATAGTCTTCCATGTGCTGTGGTGAGCAGTTATGATAGGGTCAAATTAATTTGTCATCACTTTTTTATTCAGCCCCAAATAATACCAATAATAAATAAATTCCCTTTTTAAACGCAGCAATTTCTCTGTGTCATTATTTAGTTAAGGTGTGCCTGGCTGCAGAGTGAACACTAAAATTTAAGCAAATTGCACAGCAAAAAAAAAAAGATAATCTAGCATCTCAACAAACAAGATGATGGGTTAATATAGCAGCGGAGAGGCACTAATACTAATAAAGATTCAACAGCTGAGTCTTTAGGAATCTACTCAGTTCTGATGCTTGTTTAACATGCACAAGTCACACTATTTGTTTACTTTAGCCAGAATGCTAGATATGTATGTAATCTATACCCACTGTATGTGCCAGATGTTCATTAAGATTTCTCCCTGGAAACACTTTTTCTTGCACCTTTCCTGCAATTCATATGGAAATATCAAGTATAATGATAACACACACCAGTGATTTGATAGAAACACAAATAATATCAGCAATCAGAAGCAGCTAGATAGGACTGCTCACCTTCACCATCATTATACATCCCCTCCAGCATCTACATGCCATACATCTCCTAAAATGTTTTGCATCTCCAAATCCAGAATCAACCTTTCTTTACTACAAATGCACTAAGGTTGCTCATCAATCTAGAAATTATAACAATACGATGAATAATTACTTTGAAATGCTGTGTCTATTTTTATGACACTGCAAAGCTGATATTTAACAATAGCACAGTGGTCATTTTGACTTATATAAACAAAATTAAAACCTAACAATATAGGAATAAAAGGATGTGGGTCGGCGGTAAGAACGGCCCTTTTATGGAAGGGCTGTTTTCTACCAGTCACTTTTGAAGTGGCTCTGTAATCGATTGCTCCTGCCCTGCAAGGACAAGGAATCGAACATCCCTGGCAAAAATCCACAGTGGTGAGTATTTAGCCAACCCCAATCCTTATCCTAATACTCACCCTAACCCTCCCCTTCCATTACCCTAACTCTCTTTTCCACGCAGCCTGATCCTAAGACTCCCCTCCACGCAGCCAGGGGGTGCGCCGCCTGGTGCGCCGGGTTTTGGAAAGCCAATGAATGGGTAAGTTACCGAAAAATAAATTTGGCATAATTACCCATTCAATAGGAAAATCTTCTAATTAGGCATATTTTAAATATACAGACAGACAAAAATTTGCTTTCGGCTCTCTGCAGTTTGGAAATATCATTTTCAGAGAATGGAACACATTCAGCTCTGTCAATGTTTTTAGTCACAATGTATGTGCCAGTCCATGCACGCAGCTATGCTGCTTGGTTAGAGGCTGCTGTGTGCTGGGAAGTAACTAGGGACCAAATGCAGTGTTCCCATCCTGCTGTTCTTGAAGTTTCAAGCACAGCATACAGATACCCTGCAGCTATTCTGCAAGCCTAAGCCCACCCCCCCCCCGTTGTGTGGATGCAGAATGCATGGCCTGCCCTGACATTCAGATCTGCTTGCATATGGAACAGGGTCCCCTAACGTTATAGGGTCTTGATCCGGCCCATAACGTTCAGAGCTCACTGCTATTAACTGGCTTATTTTTCGATTAAGTTACAAAATTATATGCAAACACTTTCATTTGTGGGCAAAGGATCTGATCTCCAGTGCTTGACATGACATGTATTTGGTGCCACCATTCAACACTTTTTATTCATTAGAAATGGTGACGCAGATCTTAAAACAATATGTAACACTTAACGATTTATTATTTACTTTTTTATGCTTTGACAACTTAACAAAAGACACTTGGTATGCAACATGTAATTTCTTGTTGACTAGTTCAGAAAACAGAGGATCTATATTTGTAAAAGTATATCCATAATATTTACTAAAGAGTTGAATGGGTTCCTTTCCGTTCTTTTATATCAATGGGCTAAGACCAGTTAAAATTTGTGGTTGCCACTGGTCAAGTGAATCAGTCAAAACAATGAAAACAGTGATTATAACACAAATTTGAGCAGTCGTCAAACAATATGAAAACCAGACCTAGGGCTGGATCCAGACTTAAGTAAGTGCTTGAAATTAGTTACTCCTGGGCTAAACCATGTTGATTGCAGGGGGAGTCAAGTTATTGGTATTCTTTGCATGCAGGGATATATCTTTGAATTGCTTACTGAACACAGATACTGACCAGCTTTACTATAAAACTGTTATTTAGACTTGGGATAGGAAACATCACCTCTCAACTCTAATACTGTTTGCAACAGATGAAATATGACTCCCCTGCCATCAACATGGTTTAGCCCAGGAGTAACTAATTTTAAGCACTTACTTAAGTCCAGCCCCTAAAGTCTAATATAATAAGATATTATTTATGTTCTCTGCCGTTTATTCCATTTTCATGGGGTATGTATCTTGACGACACACTTGTCTCTTTTAGTACTATAGCAAAATCTTTTAATTAAGTGTATGTTTTACATTATTGGTCTAATTCAACTGAGCGCGTATTTAAAAAAAAAATACGCACGTATAAAATACGCACCATTTGCACGAAAAAATTAGCGTGATTCAATTAGAAATGTCCCCCCGCCTCCAACGCGCGTTAATTAGACCATGAGCGTATTTGTTAGCGCTCATGTTTGAGCTTCCCTCCCCTTATAAAATACGCGCATGTATTTCTGTATCTTTACCCATACAATAACAAATGTCAGCACAATCACTTCCCATAAGCAGCCCTGCCGTCATATGTCTGTAATAATCTATTTAGGACCTTCTGCATTTGAATGTCAAAAATTAGACTGCAGCAACTCAGTAATAACGTATTATTGTAGAAGAGAATAATATAAAATAACTTTTTCTGATTGTTGTTTTTTTTTTAAACTTATTTCTGACCCAATATACATGAACCGTACCTAGACGGTAGACACTTGCTGGGGAATACTGGGGAGGCTGCAGACACATGATGGGGGGCACTTTGTAATTTCTGCTATTTATTTTTATATTTTGCTTTTATTGTGCTGCGGAATTATGGAAAGGGCTTAGGTGTGCCGAGGGCAAGAAAAGCACTGTTCTAACTGATACAATACTTAAAAAAAATATTAGCAGACTAATCTTTGCAATGTCACACTGCCCTTTTAAGTAAATTTGCTAAAATTTGCTTTTGTGATACAATTGCAAACAGGGTTGTCGGCTCTCCCGGAATATCCAGGAGACTCACGAATTTTGGGCAATTCTCCCAGTGTCCTGCCCTCTGCCTCTCATTGTAGTGGGACTTAATGATGTGATTTCCATCATCAAGTCCTGCCCACCCCCCGGGACACTAGGAATTGCTGTAGTAAATGACAGGGGTTGCGGCTTAACAACGTGATTTGCATAAATCGTGTCAAAAAGCCCCGCCCCCATTCCAGCATTTATTACTTCCCTCTGAGATCTCTAAGAGGAAAGAAATAGAAAGTCGGCAATCTTTATTGCACATATGTGCTTAAGTGATGCCTGATTTCAATAGAGGCAAGGTAGCAGGGTTACCTATAATCCACATCAGATATAGGCTTGTTTTCTATACATTGCAAAATATTTACTAAGACTGTTTTGTGAAAATGAGGTATATTATGAGCAAGTCATTGTTTGCTTAATTATTTCTAATTTTATTAGCAATAAGCTAATAAAATAATAATAAAAGCTAATAAATGAGCTTTTAATGCATATATTTAATTTAATAAATAAATAGAATTGTGTAAAATATGCAATTTTATTGCATACTCTTTTACAAATATAATTATATGTAAGTCTACAAATATGTGCACTCTGAACATGATGATCCAGTGCAAACATATAATCCATGTTTGTCTGTCGGAAAGAATATTCAATCCGTGGGTGTAGGTTAGACATACAATCTTTAAACACGTTAGGACACTGGCATGTGCTGAGAACATGTTGCGGCTTTAGTTTCTCTCCACTCCTTTGTTGGTTCAGAAAACAGTTATCCTCATACAAATCCTTTTTTGAGCTTACTATGTATTTGAGATGAGACACAGACCAAAAATGAGAAGTGTTTTGCAAAACTGATGGTTTGCAGAGACCTGAATCACACAATTTATAGTTTCCTGTAAGTACCAAAAAGCTAGCAAGCATGCTCTGTTGTTCATTGTGTAATTCACAGACGTAAGGTTAAAGGGGATGAAATGTGACAGATAAATGAAGTTGAAAGGATTTAACAGGGTCTTCCTCCAAGATCGTTTCTGACTGCTGTTACATACATCTGGAATATCTGCACACCAGGGCATGGAGTCTAACTGGAGTCTTTACTATATCCATAAGGATGTGGATAGGTTTGTGCGGCAGGTGCCAAAAGGTTACGACCCCTGGGCCTGACATAGGGCCTGATACAGTTTTAATAACGACAGCTAATTCACGCATGCGTAAAGTCAGACTTTATCAAGATCTCGGGAGTCTGGTTTGGTGGAGCTGATGCAGCCCGGAAGTGTTGGGAGGAAAGACTTGCAACATTATGACAAAAACTGGGATTGTGGAGCCTCAAAGACCTTACTATTGAAGGGATAGCACTGGTGCTGCGCAATGAGAACTGTCCTGTTCTGCAAAACACAGCCCAAGCTTGGCCACCTCTTGCTTTGTTCGGCAAGACCATCACAAGAACAGTTTTCCACTTTATCTGGGACTCAAAAATGGACAGAGCAAATCAGTCACTGATGTATGAGGAGCCCATCAAACATGGGAAAGGCATACCAGATATCCCCACCATGCTAAGAGGCTTCTTCGTCTGCAACTGCATCCGCAGAACTCTGATTGAAAAGAACGTCTGTTCTGCTGGGAACTTCATGTCTCGCTTCTTTCTCCTGTCCCTTACAATTGGACCACACCCTGGTTCTAGCTTAATGTGGGACAAAGGATCACTATGTGGAGGGAGTAAAACCAGACTTGTGGATGCTCTAAACTATCCACAAGCTCATCAAAGTCTAAGATATCATGGAGTCTGTCAGGGCTCCCCTCAGCTAGAGCCAAGCATGACTGGGAGAATGTTTCCTCTAAGAGATTAACAAACAAGCACAAAGACTAGGCATGGATAGCCATGCAGGGTATTTTGCCTCCCAGAACATTCATGCACTCCTGGAACCTGTGCAGATATGTTCACTGCCCCCTCTGTATTTGTGGTACCCCACTACAGAGCTGCCCTAATTATCTATAACAGGGGTTCTCAACCCTGTCCTCAAGTACCACTAATGGTCCAAATTTTTAAATCTCCTTCCTTGGAGGTGTGCTCATAACTGACAGTTAAATTTTGAAAGCTCCACAGGTTTTGCAGGGAGACCTACAAAACATTGACCGTTAGTGGTACTTGAGGACAGAGTTGAGAACCCCTGATCTATAGGAAACCATTCTAGCCCTTAATGGATCCTGTGCTGACCATTGCTGGAAGTAGCCCAGAGCTGGAGGGGTAAATTATTCCATTCACTTATACCCCTTTCACATCACCAACTGTGAAAAATCCGGGTCTAAAAACCCGGGTTATTCCAGGAGATTAAATACCGGGTATAAAATAAAAACACCTTTTAAGTCCTCAAAAATCCGGGAAGTTCACGGGTATGTACCTTTCACATCACCAATGAATTTCCCGGGTTTTAGCAGCTTAAACCCGACAGGGCATGCTGATGGTTGTAGTTCTGTAGCTTTGTAGCATGCCCAGGGATGGCAGGGCATGCTAGCACTTGGAGAACGCACAGCCTGTCGCAGGACGCATAGACCCTAATGCGATCGCCGCAGGCTCCATTATGCGTCCTGCGACAGGCTGTGTGTTCCGGTGCGCTGTACCTCCGGATGAGGCAGAAGAAGCAGTGTTGCCAGTGGTCCTGAATACCCCCGGGCCGGTAAGTTTGTAACAATTTTTATTATTTTTTTACTGTAAACAATTAGCGGTAATTTTTTTTTTATTAGCGGTATTTAATGTCTTTATTTTTCAAAGGGGGCATTAAATGTTTAGTATTTTTT
>WWET01000993.1:35968-46312 GCA_011038615.1 Limnodynastes dumerilii
AAAGTGGGGGCCACGGCCAGCAGAGGACAGAGCTAAGCTGCACATTTTCCACAGTACAATGGTAATGCTATATAAATGGTGGGCAGACATTTTGCGAAATAACTCAGAAGGATGCAAACGGTTACATAAACTGTACAATTTGGGGAGTAATTATTTTCCCTGCTCATAAAGTGAAATTATAGAAATAAGTCACTTATTAAAGTCACACTTATGCTGTTAATATATAGATATATCATTATAAACATGCTTTGATAAAATATAGATTAATATTGTGGAGAGAATTCTGTAAAAATGGAGGCCGATTACATACCTCAGAGTATACTGAGGTATATTACGTACCTCAGTATACAATTAACATCAGATCTAAACTCACCACGAGTTAGAACAATTCATCAAACTTTTTAGTAAAAAGCCACTTTACATCCCATAAAGCCATACAGCCTCTGTTATGCTTTTTGACATGCGGTCACTGTAAGGGTGCAATCACATAGCACCTACTAAAAAAAAAGGACCGGATCCAGATTTAGTAAAGATAGCCCTCTTAGGCATGAAAGGTAAGGCATGCGCCCTCCAGATGGTATGTTAGCGTTAGGAATGTAACACTAACGTTACTACCATCATACAGAACTTCGTTCCGTATGATGGCATTTACGTGGGAAGGGGCTGTGCTTCCCCTCTGCCCGCCAAGATGGGCGGAGGGGAAGCATGTAAATTGTACAATGGGGAGGTTTCCCACACTTATGAGCGGATCAGCAGTCGAACAGACCGCTGATCTGCAAGTGTGACTTAAGGCTGCCTTATGGCAGCGTAAGTCACACTTGTTCCGAGGGGGAGTGACGGGGAGTTCACTCCTCTCTCTCGTTTGGACAGACACTCCCGCACATACAGAGAGCATGCGGAAGTATAGAACCGGTCCAATATTTTGAAAATGTTTAAACTGTACAACTTTGGGAGTAACCATTTGTATATGATGCCCGTTGTCTAAATCCTAGAAAAGTATAACTAAAAACATTTTGGGATTTTGGATCAAGCAGATAATATATATGTTATACCTCTGTAGACTTTTAAATAACACTTTTAAATAATCTTATATTACTAATTTATCTTCCAGTTTAACAAGAATCTCATCACCTTTTGCTAGATTCCATCTCTGTGTAATAGTGTGGTCAAATAAAGCATAAGATTAGGGGGCCCTCCTATCATGCACTGATATATGACCTTTACAGACATGGGGGTAGATCCAGAACTAAGCATGCTAGCGCATTTACGCTAGGCGGAGACGTAAAAACGCTATTTTGCAATGCGTGCAGCAGATGTTGCGACACGTAATGCTGAACATATGTACCAGACTACTATCAACAGCGTAACTACGTACGAAGGAGCATGTCAGCCATACGACACCCATAATTACGCTTCGGAGGCGGGGTGAGGCATTTAAATCATACAGTATGGGCGTGCTTAGGCGCGTAAGTATGTACAGCCATTACGGCCGTCTGGAGTCACGCTTGGAAAAGTTACGTGAGGGTTTGGAAAGAGTAACATGGCTAAGCTTTGTACGACCAAGGGGAGTGCCTAGGGGAGTGCATAGGAAATACGCTACGCTAGGAAACGTAATGAAAATGTCGCTCTGGATCTGGCCCATGGTCAGTGGTAACAACCTGGTGCTGGTGTATGCTGATGCAGCCATAGAGTTAGCCTCTATTTGCATTTCATTATGTAACGCTTTTCTACTAATCCAGAATCATGATTTGTCTTTGTAGCCCTTAGACATTTATTAATCCACAGTAACTTGTACTTTTTTTCCCATCCTAAATGTACCAATTAATTTAAATTGCTTCTATTACCACTGTCTATTTCCTTCTGTAATTTCTAATATAGATTACTCCAATATTGTAATTTATCCTACTTCATTTAAATAAATTAATAGTATTGAATCAATCATGTAAATGAAAATTGGATTCTGTGTTTGGTATAGGAAAGACAGTCATTATCTAGTTATATGTTTAATCATTGGTTAAACTAGCATCTATTATGTAATTAGCATCAAAGAAATCTGGTCACTGAGCAGTTTTATACCTGTTCTGTAATGAGAGAGATTAAAGAGGGCTGGAGAGAGAGAGAGAGGGTAAAAGAGATGCTGAAGAGAGAGGGAAAAAGAGAGTGAGAGTAGCTTTCTTAATATGTGTTACGTACTGACTCACCAAGGCATGGGGTCTAACTAGTGACCTGGTATTCACCAGAGTCCCTGATGTTGGGAATGGACTTGGCTGCAGGTCAATTGCAGGTTGCAGCCTCCAGTGGACCATAACACAGCAAAAGTAACCACTAACAAGACATCTGGAAAAGTAGCAGCACAGACAAGATAATTCCAGGCAAAAGCAAGTAAAATTCCAAGCTAGGCATGCTATGCCACAGGGCAGATAGAAACACATTGTGAGCACAGACACTGTGGTGGGGACAATACACCAATTGCAGTAGGATATAATAGAGAGAGCAGCTAGTAACTAGCACTGGTTGTCGCTAGTAACACATGGAGTATAGATAGTAATAACACTGAATGCAGATGGTAAGCGATATGAGCAAATACATAATACACTGAGTGCATATGGTAATGGTACCTAGTGGTAATGCAGTAGGTGCAGATGGCAATAGCCATACAGACTAACCTCAGACTAACCTTAGGAGAGAATACTGCAGGAGAAACTACCACAGTAAAACCCCTGGAAGAGAGACTTACATGCAGGAGGAGGAACACAGGTTACAGGGCCAGCAGGGAGCACACAGAACAGGAGAGGAGCAAGCTGGGTTCACAGAAATCATGAGGTACAGCACAAAATTTGAGCAGACGAACAAGTAGACCATGCTATAACCATAACAATGATGGCATGTAACAATATGGAGTCCTTATTTTGCTGCTCAATCTTTTTATTAAAGATAAGTTTGGACAAATGTGGTAAGGATCAGGGGCCAGACTTACTAAGCTGTGGGTTTGGAAAAGTGGAAATGTTGCCCATAGCAACCAATCAGATTCTAGCTCTCACTTTCCTATTACATACTACAGAATGTCAGCTAGAATCTGATTGGTTGCTATAAGCAACATCTCCACTTTTCCAATACTGCAGCTTAGTAAATATGGCCCCAGGACATTAATTACCTGTATTCAAGTTAACAGCTCTCTATTATTCAGGGTTTATATAAGCAATGAAGTTTTACAAAATGATGTTAATTATATAAAATTTAGTTTTAGGCTTTGGTAACAACAAAGTCTAATGATCTTATACTTTGCATTACAATGCAGGATCTATATAACCGCAGTGTCAAGAATAACACACCCCAAAGGGGGACTTAGTATTACAATATAATATAGATTTCCAAACTGCAGCCATTTTATAATCGCACAATGCGGAAAATTATTAACTAATATTATGAAGGGGCCTTTTTGGACAAGAGTTTGCGTCAAGGGACCCAAAGGGAGTTTCTCTTCCCCAATGGAGGCAAGTTTGCGAAAAGACCATGGACGAATCTACAGCACTGACGGGTGAGTGTTTCTCCACCCCCAACCCTTATCCTTATCCTAATCCTCACCCTATCCCTCCCCTTCCATTACCCAACCCTAATACTCCTTTCCCTGCAGCCCAATCCTAAGTCTCCACTTTTACGTTTTATCCCCTCCCCGCAGCCTAACCCTAAATCTTCCCTTCTAGTGGCTCAACACCACTGGTTGGAAGGACACCAGATCTATACCCTCCATGTAGCCTAACCCTAAAAGTCCCCCTCTAGGCTGTTAACTAACCTGCCCGGTCCGGGTACAGAAGCTGCAGCGTGTCCGGTCGCTATAATGAATGAGTAAGTTGCCAAAAATACCTCTCAGCATACTTATCCATTCATTAAATAGTTTTTCTAAATGAACACATTTTCGAAATAGAAACAGAAGACAATTAGCTGTCAGCTGATGTTTCCTATCCCAAGTCTAAAATGTGATTTTCACAGCGGCAAACAAAACCATCACAAAACATGAGGGGCTGATCCAGAATTTGGGAGAAAGGGCAAAACAGGTGCAAGTGTACAACTCGGCTAAACCATTTTGCAATGTGAGGGGTGCCAATTAATTTTAATTCTTTTGTATGCAGGGAAATACTTTACTTTTGCACATAGAACTACACTACATAGCTACAGTATATGATTAATCCATAAATTAGAGATGAGCAAGAAAACTTCACCTCTCAATTCTAATTCTGCTATTATAGTTATAAAAAATTCCCTTGCTTTAATTTGTTCAATATCTTTTCGAAGAGAGAGAAAAGTTTGAGAGTAGGACCTCCAAATTATAATAAACATAGAAAATGTTTTGACACATTGTAAAAAGATAGAATGGAAAAGGTAAAAGGGATAGAAGCTCACAGGCAATTCTCTCCCAGAAGGGACACAGTCACGTATCATACGATTACCAGCCCGATGGACGGACACTCGACACTTGGTTGGAAGGACACCAGATCTACAGTGATGTTGGATTGATGACTCTTCAACTGTGATGTCTGCTCAACACTTTGGAACCCAGCAAGGATACCTGGTGGACACTGCTGGACCCAACGTAACATGGACAAGTGAGTGTTAGTTTTAGGGTTAGGGTAGGGTTAGGGTTAGTTTAATTTTTAGTGCTTTTGTAAGACATTTAACTATATACACAACAATAAATTCAATGTGATTATAGTGTCAACCTTAGTGTTTTCAGAACAACAGCCCCTTAAGGTTAATTTTCTTATTTTTCAGTTTTCAAAACTAAAAAAAACAAATATTCACACAAAAAAAAATTCCCCACTTTATTTCCATCCCAAACACCCCCCACTCTACCCCTTACACCATACATCTAACAATGAGCATACCAGGTTGACATATGTCTAACATTCTATCCCATGTTGACATCATCAACACCTATCTTCTCCCTGCATCTGTCCCTCTCCTTACTGCTCTCCAGTGTTTCGCTGCTGATCGCCACTCAGCTGAGTAATTTGTCACATGTTAAGGTTGGGATTGGGGGCAGCTGTGTTTTTATAACGGGGCAGGGTGTACAATGTAAACGGGCCCTTAAGAAGAGGAGTCGCCATTGCACCCACCGTGCACCCAAACCGCTTGACTGGCTGCAGGAAGTTAAAGAAGGGATTTTCCCTTGTTGCTATGACTGCAAGTTAAGCACAAGCAAAATAGCTGAGGATAATCTTATTTCTGCCTCTCAGCTGCCAGTCATGTAACTTTCAAATTGGATCTGGCTTTTTACTAACCAAATGGTGGATGGTGGATAGTCTCATCACACCGATTGGTGAATAACTGGAGTCATCCACCAATCACATATCTGGAAGAGAAAAAGTGTTCACCATGAGCTACAGGTGAAGGGTCTGATCTCTGGTCTGATATTTAATAAGAAAGTGGGGGATCTTTTTTAAAGCGGTAGAGTGGTTCTGATTATTAATGAAGAGATTATATCTGGAGGAGGAGGTCACCTGCCTTTGCATGCCTCTTCTGGATTTACCTTTATCCCATTATTTCATAATATTTATTGATATTTTTATACTACTGTTACCATTTTAGGATACAGATACAGTATTTTTGGTTTGATTTAATCAACTTAATTGATTGTAATTATCTCAGTTATCTTTAGCATCATTGGGGTAGATCCAGAACTACGTGTGTGCGTTTGTATATTAGCGGAGCGTATTTTCGTACACGTAAGTTCGCTACACTCCCCTCGGCACACCCCTTGCACGGACGTATTTTGTCAAAATACGCTACCCAAAACCTACCTTAACTTTTCCAAACGTAACAGCATACGTCCGCGAACGGACGTACTGAATACGTGAACGTACGCAGCTTAGTACGCCCATACTGTACACTTTAAATACCACCCCCGCCTACTTCACGTAAAACGCACGTATTGTTGACTAACATAAAATTGGCACACCCACACGTAAGTATTTTTGTGACACATACGTGAATTTCCCATACATTTACAATTACGCTACGTGAATGTGCATATTTTCTATGGTGCACATGCACAGTGCGTTCTAACCTGCGATTTTATGTCTCCACCACGCGTAAATTCGCGGAAAAGCGTAGTTCTGGATCTACCCCATTGTCCTTTTTGCCTATAAAAAATCAACTTAAGGGTGAATCTTCCTCTCCCTTTTAGAGCATTTTGTAGCTGTAATAAAAAGGAGATGAGTCAAAAACCCATATTTTACCTTTATTTATACAAAAGGTTATGTATCTTCTGCAATATAAAATAGTAAATAAGTAAAATCCTCTGCAATGGCACACACATGCAATATTTCTGCCAGGGGTGGAGTGTTCTGGGTAACATGGTGGCAGAATTCTCTTGGATCAGAAGGTTAGGAGGACATAGTCCCATTAATTTCTAAAAATGCCCCTGGGTTGGGTTTATTGTAATGTTGACCACATGGTCAAATAAAATAAGGTCAACATGGAACAAAAGAGATGTCCAGCATAGCAAACAAACATTATATAACACTATGGGCTGGATCCAGACTTAAGTAAGTGCTTGAAATTAGTTACTCCTGGGCTAAACCATGTTGATTGCAGGGGAGTCATATTTCATCTTCTGCAAACAGTATTAGAGTTGAGAGGTGATGTTTCCTATCCCAAGTCTAAATAACAGTGTGATGGTAAAGCTGGTCAGTATCTGTGTGCAGTAAACAATTCAAAGATATATCCCTGCATGCAAAGAATACAGTTAGCTTGACTCCCCCTCCAATAAACATGATTTAGAGTAACTAATTTCAAGCACTTACTTAGGTCTGGATCCAGCCCTATGTGTCAGCACATAAATAAAAAGGAGGTTTAGTTCACAATATAGTTATATTGGGTTAAGCTCACCTGCCCAGCATCAAGGCACCTCCTGTAGGTGAGTCCCTATCCATCTGCTATATGTGTACTCAGGAGGTCTGTATTAAGACACTCCTGCCATTTGAACAGTGTGCAGCGGCCATATTGGGGAGGGGTCACACTCCCTGGTTAAACCTGGTGGACACATGGGCCCAGATCCTAACTTAGGTACATCAGGGGACTTATGTAAGTCATTTACTTAGGTCCCCTATCTGGGAACATCTGTGCATGCACGCACCAGATGTTCCGCGTACGTATTTACTGTCGTACGTAACTAAGTTATGTACGACAGCAAGTACGCACAAGGGGCAGACCCTCAATATATGCCATACAGGCAGGGATAGCCATGTAAATGAGGGGTCGTGGCAGGGAAGCCGTTCGGCCACAGACCTAGTCGAAAAACTTAAGATAGAAATCTGGACACATACCCAGATACCTTTTTTTGATAGGGCTAAAGCTATAGCTAAAGCTAAAGCATGCGGGGGTCTGGATCTGGGCCATGGTGCTGACAGGATAACGGTTAACCTTCAGTCATATATTATGTATAACAATCATGCTCTGAATTGCACTGAAATGAAAGGAAACCCACAGTTTAGCACACTAGCACTAAACATAATTCAGCTGGTGTGTTAAATCTTTCACCACATAGAGTAGCAGTATAAGAGTCATACTAAATATTTGCAGTATCTGTTCCAGGTGCAGGTAGCGTGGGCTGTTTCATGTTGATTTAAATTACTCTTTATAAATAAAATAAAAAACAGTGATTCTTTTGGGATGTGTCACGTAGGAATTATTATATAGTCACATTGTACTAGTCAGTGCTTGAAATTAAGTAATTTGTCTAACATTTTTATCAAGATGTTCTGTAAATAGCTGATAACAACATCTTAATCAGTCAAATCGGAAACAGAAGCAGTTCATGAAAATTTCATACACAGAGGAGTACTCTGAATATAGTATTATTGTGTAATGGTTGAGATATATACAGCAATATCTTGGGAATATAATTGCAAAGAGTTAAAATTATACCCCATAATTCCAAAATATCCTAATGGGAAATAACCAAACATTCATTAAAATACAATTTAGATGTTTACAAGAGTAGCACAATTTTCCTTAACTTGATTTCTTCCCAATGCAAATCTAGAATACAAATATTTTTCCAATGTCCCCAGTATTATTGTTCAAATACAACCTGTGTTTGAAAACCATCTTATCCAACGATCACTTTAAGGGAAGGGACTGTTTGATAAAGAGAGCTGTTTTTAACACTTGTGAATTTAGTTTCGGATGAGTTTAACACATTTAAACACCCAAACTGATGATCCATCAGCAAATCAAAGAAAATTTTAAATGGATTTCCTAAGTCACTTTAGAGAACACAAGTCCCTTATTTATGCACCTGGGGAGGAGTAGTGGGAAGTTGCGTTTTGGCTGTCTCTGTTTCGAATGACAGCCATTTTATTTATTTTTTTATGAATGGGTGCGTATGTGTTCGTTATACTCATCCATTCCTTTTCAGAAGTGCCAACGCCGGACCACCAGAGAGGTAAGTAGGGGAAGGGAGGGTTAGGGTTAGGCTGCGGGAAAGGGAGGGTAAGGGTTAGGCTGCGGGGAAGGGAAGGTTAGGGTAAGGATTAGGGAGAGGGTTGGGGATAGAATACTTACTTACCTTTCAGAGCACCGTGTTTGGTGCTCCAAGGATCGATTGCTATGTTTCTTTGAGGCATAAGCAATCGTTTGCCCAAACGGCCCTATATAAATAGTGCCATTCACGATGGGGACCCACACCCGGGGAGAAAAAGTTCTATATATCTGGAGGGATTCTATTACTTACAGAAATTATCTCTAAAATTTTACATAAAAAGGTATAACAGGAAATTGCCTGGCACGGTGGTGTTGTGGAATGAGTGTGGACAGATTTTGTATAAATATGTAGGGTTCTTTGAGGAGGGGTGATTTGGGGAGAGGCGAAGTGACACATAAAACTGTAGAGAAGTTAGGATGCATTTCTTTAGAAATTAAAATCCAAAGCAAAGTCTAAAAAATATTGCTCAATAATGTCTCCCTTATATGCTTTAATGTCTTGTCATGCATTGAAGTGACACTAATAAAATTGATGTTAAGTAATTCGTTATTCATAATTTGTCTATAAGAAATAAAATAATAAATATATCGATTCTGGATAAAAATTTGGATATATGGACTGTATGAATAAGATAGATTTTTAGAAAGAATATTTATTATTTTTAATATGTTTTTTTACGTTATATTGTTATAAATAGTAACATTATTTTGGGATAAAACTTTTTGTAAAGACAGCAATATGTGGTACATATGTGGCATGTTAGACATGGGCATGCTGTGCCTTGTAGTACTATATACATCAGCATGCTAAGGGCTGGCCAGCGCATGCTGCTCCATGTATTTGCACATTACAAAGGGCTTTTTTATTTTGTAAACCATTTAACTACATTTTTTTTTATGGGGCATGGGGCCGCAGTGATTTAATCTAATCGCCGTAATTAGATTTTAACCTTCAATTACCAATTAATTAATAACTCGGCAGAACAAAGCACCTCTTAGTAATTCTGGTGATTTGGGATTTATAGTTGCTGCCTCTGTGTAAATCTGACCCCAAGAGTTTTCCATTTGTAACAGCTGAATAAATTTAAAGTCACTTTAAATACAAAAAATCTAATAGCTCTGCTACTGTACGCCTGACTACAGTAAACAGGGCCGTAACCAGGGCCGACTGGCCATCTGGCAAATGCCAGATGGGCCAATGGGCTGCCACTGTCTGTGATTAAGGGCCGGATTAAGGTCTGTGGGGGCCCCTGTTTCACATTAACATACAGCAAATGTAATTAAGTAAATACACATGTGCACACATAAAATGGTAGTCAGAGAGGGCACTTATTGTTACTTTAAAAAAAAATGTGTATATATGCGTGTACGCAATCTACGTTGCAAGAAGTAACATAGATTACGTTCCAAAATTACTGCGCATGCGCAGTAGCACTTTTCACAGAACTGAGCTCTGAATCCGGCCCCATGTCTCCAGCTCCCCAGTATTCCCTCCCTTTTTACTTTAATCCCCTTACTTACCATTACTGCGTCCTTCCTCCATGCTCCTTCATCCACCACCGTGGCATTGCTCTGTGTGAGCGATGCTAAAACCCGCAAGATCCGAGGACGCGACGATGATGTTTTTCATTATCGTTGCATCCAACATCTAACAGAGGGAGAGTATCGAGCCTGCTCGGCTCAGTACTCGGATGCCTTATGTTCAGGCAGGCTCGGTTTAAAAAAACCCAAACCTGCATATCTCTAATATACACACACACACACAAATATATATATATATATATATTCACACACATACATTAGATGTACTACAGTGCCCACTATGCTTATACATATCCTCCTCTCACTTCATCATCTCTC
>WWET01000993.1:49427-75049 GCA_011038615.1 Limnodynastes dumerilii
AAGGGTATCCTAAATTGTAACCCCAATTGAGGGTAAATAGGGTCTAGGGTCAGTATAGTTTTCAATAAACAAATGGGCAGACTAGATGGGCCATGTGGCTCTTATCTGCCGTCACTTTCTATGTTTCTATGTTCTATGTTATTCTGTAACCCCAATTGAGGGTAAATAGGGTCTAGGGTCAGTATAGTTTTCAATAAACAAATGGGCAGACTAGATGGGCCATGTGGCTCTTATCTGCCGTCACTTTCTATGTTTCTATGTTCTATGTTATTCAGAGTGGGCTATAGGATGCACGGATGTGCATCCTTGAATAGCCCGTAGTCAAATGAGCATGTGCGATTCCACATCGCACATGATCGTAACTCTGAATCCGGTCCTGTGTCCTATTTTCCTTGCATTAAGGTCTATGGAGGTGGCAGATGAAGAAGTCATTGATCTCGTAGGCACAATAAATACTGAAAATATTTATTCAGTCACATTTTATCAATCAATAAATACTGATACTGCTATTCTTATTGGAAAATAGTTTGCCTGGCAGTGTTAGACACACCCATGGGTGGAGCTATTCATAGGACACACCCCTTTGACACTACAGGACACACCCCTTTGGTGCAGCCTTGATAGTGCTATCAAAATCTCCCTGATAGTCATTTGCAAAAGTAGGCAACCATGTGCTTTCCCTAACAGAGATATGGCATCAGCAGCTTCAATAGTCTTGTAAAGCATACCTGGGAAAACTGCTCACTGTTTCCAGACTGTTAGGTTTCCACTTAGTTGCAGTAATTAGAATACCTTTCTATATCAGTGCTAGGGCTTGTAGCTAATTGTAGCTTATTAGACTCCTGATATTCCACACATTTGCTATAAATAATTAAATGTAATACATGTGATAAATATTAGAAGTCTGGAGACAATACTGCACCTGGGGCTGATTCAGTGTTGCACTTCCACCTTTTTTTAGGTGCAAGTGTAGACCTGAGCGACACCATGTTGAATTGCAAGGGGAGGAAGATTTAAATTGTAAAATCAGAATAAAAATTAGGAGGTGAAGTTTCTTAGCTCTAACTATTTTATATAATAAACATAAAGCTATGAAGTATTTTAGTTCTATGTGTAAAAGTAATGTATTTTCCCTGCATGCAAAAAATGTTAAATTAATTAACACCCCTTACTTTGAAAAATGGTTTAGCCGAGCTATACTCTAAAAAAAAGGTGTAAGTGCATCTCTGAATCAGCCCCCCCAGTCTTTAAAAGCAATTCTTACCTTACAGCAGCTTCTTCTCCTGGTCAGACAGCAGTGTGACTCTGCAGACCTGCGGCACCTTGTGTCACTGACTGCTGTGCAACATGCAATCTTCTGACCCCCACCCAGAGATGGACAAGGGGATTTTGACATGGCAGAGTAAGGTTTAATTTGGATAGACCAGATAGGCGCATACATGTAATTGTTATCTATAATGCAACATTTTCTATTGTATAAGCAGTAAATGTATATTTTTAGGAGTAACACTGTCATCTACTGTTTAAGTTAAGTATTACAACTTTGTGCATTCTGTAACTAAAGATGCATAAAAAGATTGCACTGTAAAGGTATTCTTTAAAATCCCTTTGATGGACAACAAGGTAGTGTTCTTTATTTTAAGACTTAACGCTTTAGAGTGATAAAGAGCTGAGATTATTATCTGTGACATGTTAAAACAACTCTGTATGAATTATAGTTATAAAAGCTCAGTCATAATTTAGAATTTAATTAAAATCTTAAATATTTGTGTGGTTTTATAATTTTTTTCTAATTATATTTTATTAATTTATTCTAATATGCACTCTTAAGTGCCATAAGGTACCTTTAAATGGGGGGTGGGTTAGGGGAGGACGAGTGAATTAGGTGCAGTTCTGTCCGCACCTAACTCTTAAGTGTGAATACGGTCCAGTACTTGGATGTTCCTATTTGCCATAGGTATGTCCAGCTTATGGAGCACATGATTAGCATAATGGTATAAAGTCTGTTAAAAATTAAATGTGAAAATAGAATGTGTATTAAAGATTTGTTTGTTTTTTTTTGTATATTTTCTTAATTTTAGTCAGTTAGTCAGTAAGACATTAAAAGAAAGTGCAAAATTAACACAGTAAAGTCATTGTCATGCTTACAGAGAATTGGTTGTAATAGTTAATAGACTGCATTTACATGTTCCCTCTGGGAGATCAAAACTTTTATCACATTAGGTAACTTATAACCAAGGAAAAAAATAAGTGGGGTAATTCCCAAGAAGGGGAAGATACAATGGAGGGGAAAGAGGGAATGGCTAGTCTAGATGCTCCCAGGATTTCCTCTACGTTGTCTGTTTAGGGTGGTTGCCTATGTGGATGGAGTGGGAGTTGGAGTCAAGAGTAAGAAGCAAGTAGTATTCTTGGGTTTCTTTCAATTCTAACCAAGTTATACATTTTGTTGTAAACTGTGTGTATCGATCTGTCACGGAGAGAATTAAGTCATCCATGGACAGATAAAAATCAATCAGGGATCAGGGCTTTTTTTTTTTTTTAGCATTGCTGAGATGTCTTAACTGATTGATTTTTTTTTTTATTATTATTTATTTATTATATGGGTAAAATTATGCAGGAGAGGAGCCAAAACTTAGGTCTCCTGCAGATGTCACAATTGATGCACAGTACTGCCTCATATTTACTTAGAATGGTGAATTTTTATTAGAAACGAGCGGTTTAGATTATGTGAAATCAAACAGATCAGAATTTTGGTGTTCCAAGCCGAAACAAAGTAGGACTCTGTTTCTTCCACCAAATTCAAATCTTAAATCGATGCAAAACATGGTTTTCCCATAATTCTTGTATCTAGTGTGGTTTGGATTCAATATAAGGCACTCTGTCATGTTTTGGCAGCCATTTCAGATAGGAAAGTTGGTGAGAACGGTTGCTGGCTGTTTCTGTGCTGTATACTTATAGACATCGCACATTTTCAATGTATTAGTCTATTAGGTGTTGTGTTGATCTTGACCTGCACTGTATTTTATAAATCAACAACCATTATTATGGCTTTCTGTTTTTCGAAGGTTGTAAAATAGTGGCAACTGTACTGCCTGCAATACTATAGTAGATGCACAGTGAATTGTGTTTTTGCAGGTGGTACTGTACAGTCCTCGCACTGATGCCTTGCTTTTAGAAATAGAGACAGCCGAAAGTTCCTTTTCGGCTGTCTCTATTTGGAATAGGCAGCCATTTTAGAATTTTTTTTTAATGAATAGGTGAGTAACTTCTTCGGGGACTTTTAGTGTTGGGGGCTTAGGGTTATTCTCTTAGAAATAGAGGTTTAGGGTCAGGCTGTGGGGAGGAGGGTCTTAGGGTTAGGCTGTAGAGAAGGGAGGGTTACGGTCAGGCTGCTGGGAGGGGGGTCTTGGGGTTAGGCTATAGAGAAGGGATGGTTAAGGTCAGGCTAGGGAGAAGGGAGGGTTAGGGTCAGGCTGCAGGGAAGGGAGGGTTAGGGTTAGCATAATGGGAAAGGGTTAGGGTAGTGTTTTGCACTGTGTTCGGTGCTCCAGGGATCGATTGTTATCCCTCATCGAGGCATAAGCAATTGATATCCCAGCCAGTTCGGAACTGGCTGGGAGAGAACGGCCCTATCAAAATAGGACCGTTCTTAGTGGGGACCCACACCCCTGCACAAGGCCTATAATAATCATTGTATTTTTTGTTATTTGTTGTAATCTGTAGTTCTACTCTGCACTACATTCCTTAGTACTAGAGCTCTTACTGTAAACTGTAAAAAAAAAATGCAGAATCTATCAGTAACAATCTGATTTAATGTACAATAACAAATACATTTTTCCTGCACTGTCCAAAAGCAGAATTTTTCTTTTCTGTCACTAATAGTGTCACTTGCTATCACACACTATATCTATCAATTAAATTTGGTACAGCTTACCCATTAAGAATAAAAAATTTACTTCACTGTTTGAAAGCAGAATGTTCCCTTGTCACTAATAGTAAGACTTAGATGCCTTGACACACTATATCTATCGGTACTAATCCGACACTATAACTCAGAAGCATTTGTAAGCCATTTTTAAATGTGAGTATGAGCAATGATGCTGGCAGTGTAAATGTAGATGAGGGGGATCATTGTGGATCTGACCCTAATGATGATGGTGTCATACAACTAAAAGTTGATACAAATGTGGAGAATGATGTTTGTGTTGAAGAAAATGATACACAAGTGGCAACAATTTTTGCCAGTGACAGATGCCTTGACAACCCCTGACAACAGCTGTCAATACATATGTGCCCTCTGCAGCACCAAAGTGAGTATAGGCAAAGACTTCAAACATCTAAGCATTTCGGGCCGGACACCTACAGGCGCCCGAGGTCATTATGGCCGGCATCGTAGCGGGGAGTGCACGGCCCATGCACTCACTGCTGTCAATAAGAAATCTGGACACTTACATGTCCAGATTCCTACCTTAACCTTTTACGATTACGGCCGCATACCTTGTCCCCTCATTACCATATCTATCTCTGCCTTCACGGCGGAGATACGACATTCACAATGATGGGGTCAACACCTTTGTTGTAAAAGCTGGCGTACGTAACGTTCAAAGACTATGGCCCAGATCCTGACCTACGCACGTCTTACAGACGTGCGAGGTTGTTACATACGTTAGCGTAGTGGGGAGTGCATATATAGCCAGTCTCCTGTCTCCTAGGGGCACTGTCACTTGCTCCCCACGGCCAGTACTCTCCAGACCCTCTACACTCCACAGGGTAGAATTGCAAATGGCAATATCTGGGGTGCATCAGGTAGGTGCCCGCAGGATATCCAGTGTCTCTGCTCATGCTGGACTCCAGGGATGTATGTACCTACTTTTAAAGATGGAGATCCATCTTTAGCAGCATGGATGGCGATGGTGATCCTCTTACCTAAAAAACTATGTGCAATCTTTAAAGACTGCATGAAGTTAATTTACGTGCCTAAATTGCAAAAATATGCACCTAAGAAGCCTCTGCTTCTTAGGTGTGAATCAGGGCCTAAGGGCCTGACCCAGACCTACAATTGTACACTGAGCGTGCTAAAGCTCAGCGTACCATCACTTCACTCCCCCGACTCTCCCCCTTGGGCCAGCGTATTAACACTCACTTACGCTGGCTGAAGGCTACCTTAACTTCAGCCGGCGTAAGCGAGTGTTAATACGTTGGGACGGCGGCGTTGCTACGCTAACGGCGCCCTCCCAGCCTCATTACCCTCCCTACCCCCGCCTACCTGCACTAACTGCAGCGTAGTAACGGAGGGGAACGCGTTACTACGCTGCTGCTGCTCCGTGAATCAGGCGTTTCCGTAGCTACGCCGGGCAACATCTGCCCGGCGCATGTGCAGATCGGCTTTTAAGCCGATCTTACGCTGCTGGCGTCTTAACGCCAGCCAGCGTAGGTCTGGATATGGCCCAAAGTCTCCAAGAATACATACAAATTATAATAGCTCTATTGGAAAAAAAAAATTTGCATTTTTGTTGTGGTATTAATAATAGAACTAAATAATAAAATGTAAAAAAAATACATTTATTTATTTGATTTTATTGTAGCAGTATTACAAAAACACAATAGATAACAGAGTGCATCAGGGGCGTTTTAAGAAGTGAGGGGGCCCTTGTGCAGGATTTACACATGGGCCCCCCCTTACCTGAGACAGGACTGTCCCTATTCGTGGGCAGAAAAGGGGCAGGGCTTACAGCGCCATTAGGCCCCGTCCCTTTTTTGGCCCGCAAATCGGAACAGTCCCACAGCAGGGGAAGAGGGACTAATTTGGCATCTATTTCTTCCCTCCGGAAGATCTTAGAGGAAAGAAATAGATGCTGAATGGCCCCTTTCCCCTGCCAACCCTGGCTGCAGGATGCATGCCACAGGGTTCCCTGTTCTGAGGGGCCCATGTGCGCTGTACACCCTGCACCCATTATAGATAAGCTTATGGAGTGCATGATACATATGTGTATAACAGATGAGTAACATTATTTGCTAAAGTTGGCAAACAAGGAAACTTGTATAGAAAGTCAGACTTTAAACGTTTTTAAGGGAGAAGAGGATGGGGGGACGGAGATGGGGTAAGGTCATCACCGAATTTAGAAGGGAGATTGGTAGTCATCTATCCAAGATGAATCCTGTTCTTGATTCCAGGAAAAGAGGTGTAAGCAGATTGTGAGTGGGGTAAGGAACATGGATTCCTACATTAGGGTGATTATTGTGTGAGGAGCAAAGAGGACCAAATTTGATCAAATGTATCTTCCTGGTCATGCAGGTAGTAAGTAATCCTCTCCATGCGGGCCACAAATCACATGTATGCTGTAAAAGCAGGGATGCTAGGTGGAATCCTTTTGATTTTAACTAACGTTTAACTAACATCTCGCAGCTTACAGGGTATGAGTAACAAGCTTTTCTCAGGGCTTATCCAGATTTTCAGGTGGATGACATAAGAGTAATACCCAGGGATCTTTAGGAACCTGGACTGGATAAGGGAGTAGAGAAGGGCCGCAACCCAATCATAGAAAGCGGAGACCTTTGGACAAGTCAACCAAATATGCAGGGATGTGTCCAGCTGGCCACCTTCCCACCAGCACGTGGTGGGAAGGTGTAGGAGTAGGATGCATTTTGGTTAGATTGTCAGGGGTGAGGTACCATCTAAAGTACAATTTATATACTTTTCTTTTATAGTTGTAGATATAGGACGGGTAGCAACTGCCACCTTAACTGTCTCCTAGGTGTTGTCCTTCGGGAGGTGACCAAGGTCCCTCTCCCACTCACTCATGTGTATGGCCCAAGTCTAAATTGGCATCAAGTAGTATCCCATACAGAGAGGTTATCATTCAATAGATAGGTTTTCAAAGGAAGCTAGTGATGGGACTAGATACATATCGAGGGTTCAAGAAGTGCCTAAGCTGCAAATATTTCAGGAAGTTGATAGAAAAGTTGGGATATTTGGACCTTGGTTCCCCAATAGAGATAAGGGAACCCCTGTCAGAATATCATTTGTGAACCGAATGCCAGTGATCCATTTGTGCACATACCCATGGGAGAGGCTCGCAGGGAAATCTGGGTTATCCCACAGTGGGAGAAGGAGCAGAGGGGTGGGGGAAGTTTTCAGGTGTTGTTTGCAGTGTTCCCAAATTTCAAGGGCAAATTGAGTTCTAGGCAGGCACTCAGCCAGGGGGAACACCTGAGGCCTCATAGAGACCCCAGAGGAAAGAGAGCAAGAGGAGATTGAGTTGAGCAGCTTCTATATCTGCCCGAGAGAGAGATCAAAGTACACGACGAACTGACTAAGGTGTGCAGCCCAATAGTAGAATTTCAAATCAGGAAAACCCCTCCCTCCTCTGTTAGTGGGTCGCTTTAGAATCGATAGCTTTATTCTGGGGAGGCTTACCATTCCAGATGAATTTAAACATATCTCTTTGCAGGAAAACAATCGCCCCCAGGGGAACCTGCACCAGCAGGGACTGGAAATAGTATAATAATTTGGGGACTGTTCTTTTTTTCAGCAATGATTCTACCCAGCCACGATATTATAAAGGGTTTCCAGTATATTAGATCTGCCTTAAGTTTAGAAGTTTTCTCTATAGAGAGAGTGATAGAAAGCTGTTATATAAACCCCTACTTTTTTATTTTCTTTGCTTGCCATCTAAAATGGAATTGAGAGGTAATATGTTCTTTTTCTCTAGAGGAAAACTTAAGGAGCATAGCCTCTGATTTGCTGATGTTGATTTTATAACTAGATAAACTCCCATGAATATTTATAATCTTGAAGAGGGAGGGTAGAGATATCCTTGGCTGCGGTAGTGTGAGGAGTATATCATCAGCAAATAGGGATAATTAACTTTCCTGGTCCCCCACCCCTATCCCACGCACATGAGGGGAGGCTCTAATGGTGGCTGCCAGAGGCTCTATGATCAAAGCAAAGATGAGAGATGACAAGGGGCACTCAGGGTTATAGGTGACTTGACCTGCGGGTGTATTAATGGCTATTAGATGGCATTCAGATAGTTTAGATTGCAATCTGGCCACCAGAAGACTATCTGCCTTATCCCCTTTTTTGTAAAATCTCTGGTTAAACCATTATTAGTAGTAGCTGCCTGGTGGGACAGGAGGAGACTGAGTTCACCTCGAACTGCAGTCATCATGTGAAGGAGATTGGGGGATCGTTGAGTTTTGTGTTTGTGATTCTAAGTGGTGGAGAGTATCTGTGAGGGTATTAAGTTTAGCAAGTCTATCGCGCTTAACTCTAGATGCGTGAACAATGAGATCGACCCTTAGAACTGGCTTGTGGGCATCCCACAATATCATGGGTCATTAATCTCCAGTGTATCATTAAGGGAGAAATATTCAGTGAGAGTGTTAGAAAGTTAAGTGGACTATGTAGCATCATGGAGAAATGATTCATTATGGCATCAGGTGGTCAGAGGATTAATCTTGTTAGGTCTAAGGATACCAGGGCATGATCAGATCAGGTCTTGGGGGATATTTGTGTGTGCTGTGCTGTGCTTTCAAAGCGAGATCGTAGCTGGACAGGATCATGGGGCTAGGAGTAGTAAGTGTAGTCTCGATAGAGAGGGTCCAAAACTCTCCAGGAATCATAAAAATGATGTAATTTAAGTAGGAGGGCCTGAGAATTCTGGACATCCCTGTGTGCAGGGGCACCCCCAGCAGGATTACTACGATCCAGGGTAGGGGTGAGTGTGGCTTTAAAGTCTCCTGCAACAACAAGTTCTCCCTAACGAACGCCTGCCAGAAAAAAATTCTGAAAAAAATTACATTGAATTTACGCACAGAAGTCCATTAGGCAAGTACTTGTGAATCGCACTTGGAGACATGTGCGGAGGGGCGTGGTTGAAATCCATACGGACAATGTTGCGTGAAAGTGGGTGGGGGAGGCATTTAAATGACCATTCACTAACTTCAGCCGGCGTAAGCGAGGGTAACTACGCTGGGACGGCAGCATTAGTACGATAACGCCTCCCTCCCAACCTCATTACACTCCCTCCCCCCGCCTCCCTACACTAACTGCAGCGTAGTAACGCTGGAGGACAGGACAGCTGATCTTACGCCTGCCGTAGTTACTACGGTGGGTGTAGCTCTGGATCAGCCCCATTGAAACATCCACTTCAAGAAATTAGGTTCTAGTCAACTTGACCTATATGCAATATATGAAAACATCTACGTGAACAGTAAGAAAACAAGAAACCATAACACAGTTGACTTTCCCACCCTGCTCCCCCAACCCTGTGCATCTCAGCACAATTTAGTTATAGCTATGGAGAGTAATATGATTCTCATCTATCCCCCCCACCCCCTCATCTTACTACACTAGTAAAATCAAGGCATAGGCTAAATCATAGGTTTCCAAACCAGTCCTCAAGGCTCCCCAACAGTACATGGTTCACAGGTGTGTTCATTATGGACTGTTTAAAAGATTAACAGGTGGTATAGTTATATACCTTGTTCTGTAGGGAGATCTGAAAAACATAAGGCTCCCCAACAGTGTATGTTTTTCAGATCTCCCTACAGAACAAGGTATATAACTATACCACCTGTTAATCTTTTAAACAGTCCATAATGAACACACCTGTGAACCATGTACTGTTGGGGAGCCTTGAGGACAGGTTTGGAAACCACTGGGCTAAATGATGTGGTTGCCAAGTCCACAAATCCAATGAGTGTCTATGGCTTAATTGTCTGGTATGCAAATGGTGCCATGAAAATCCCAAAAAACACAGTCATGTGGGCTTACTATGCCTTGGATTTCAGAATAGGGACATCCGAAAGTACCTTTTTAAATGTAGCTATTTTGAATACCCTTTTAGTTTACAAATTTTTTTCAGAATGAGTGAATGTGCCGATCGGCATATTCACCCATTCTGTTTTGGAAACGCTGCTGCAGCTGCTACCTCAGGACCCGCACCATGGGAAAGGGAAAGGAACCTCTACAGGGTTAGGATCAGGCTGCGGGGGATGGAGGGTTTGGGTCAGGCTGCAGGGGAGGGAGGGTTAGGGTCAGGCTGCAAGGAAGGGAGGGTTAGGGTAATGGAAGGGGAGGGTTAAGGTTAGAATTAGGGGAAGGGTTGGGGTAGTTTACAGCCTTACCTTTCAGAGCACCGCGTTCAGTGCTCCGTGGATCGATTACTATGCCTCATCGAGGCTGGGAGAAAATGGCCCTATCGAAATAGGGCCATTCTTTCCGGGGACCCACACCCAGATGTTGCCTATAGCAACCAATCAGATTTTAGCTTTCACTTTTTACATAATGGAGAATGTCAGCTAAAATCTGATTGGTTGCTATGGGCAACATCTCTACTTTTCCAAACCCGCAGCTTAGTAAATCTGGCCCATAGTGTTATATAATGTTTGTTTGGAGCGCCGGACCTGTTTTTGTTCCAGTGGTCACTTTGGTTCTTGGCTGCACCTCTCCATTTATATATACACTTGCACGTTTCATATATTTGATTAGAAGTGCGGCCTTGTGTTTTCTTGTTACTGTTACTAGTTTTACTTTGGGAGCCTGACACCTCCCCAATATGGCCACTGCACAGTGATCAAATGGCAGGAGTGTCTTAATACAGACCTCCTGAGTACACATATAGCAGATGGATAGGGACTCAACCTACAGGAGGTGCCTTGACACTGGGCAGGTTAGCTTAACCCAATATAGCTATATTGTGAACTAAACCTTCTTTTTATATATGTGCTGACACATTGTGATATATAATGTTTGTTTTGAGCGCTGGACCTCTCTTTTGTTCCTTGTAGTAGTCACTTTTGGTCCTTGGCTGCACCTCTTCTGTTTATACCCTCTGATATTTCCATGATGAAGGTATAAAATAGAACCCAGTGCCAGCATACCTGTCATTAGCGGTCTGTTTGTTTATCTTTCCGAAACTTACACATTCATTACCTTTCCAACATCCATAACCACCGCAGCACCCGGCGGTACCTGCTGTGAGACAGGACAAGTTAGTGGCACTTAGACTATGGGAAAGAGATCCAGTATAGAAGGCAAGACATAGGTTTAGGCTGCGTGGATGGAATAGAGTTTAGAAGGGGAGGAGTCTTAGGGTTAGGCTGCATGGAGGGGATAGAGCTTAGAAGGGGAGTCTTAGGGTTAGGCTGCAGAGAGGGCATGGAGTGGAGAAGGGGAGTCTTTTGGGTCAGGCTGTAAGAAAGGGAGGGTTAAGGTAATGGAAGGGTAGGATTTTGGTGAGGATTAGGATAAGGGTCGGGGTTAGAGAAATACACACCAGTCGGCAGTAGGAATGGCATCTGGGGATTTTCGATTACCTCACTCCAGCGGGGCAGGAACATTTGCTGGCAATGGGACGTCATAAATGGGATGTTGTAAAAGGGCCGTTCTCAATGGTGAGCCACACACCCGTAAAGGTGGTTATTGTTAATACTAACGAGAATCACCAATGATTAAAGGTTTTTTGCATTTCACTTATCTGGGCTGTAAACAAGTACATATATCAACATAACAAATATATTATAGTTATGAATTCACCTTGCAGTTTATTGATAGCTAATTAAGCATTACCTATTTATTAATTATTTTTTTATCATTTTGATTACGTAGCCCTGCCCACAAGCTTACACTCTATAGGACATTGGGGGATTTTTACATAAGGGCAAATGCTATATATCACACAATGGACCAACCAGCGTTTAAAGTAAAAGTGCTCAGTGCTCTGTATGATCCAGCAACACAACAGGATTGTTATTAGCAGGATAGAGGGTAATTTTAGAATGGAAAGTAAAGTAGGGTAGACAACTATTAAGCAGTAAGTTGTTCAAGTTGGTAAGCTTGTCTGAAGAGATGAGTTTTAATGGAGCGCTTGAAATTTAGAGAATAGAGGATAGTCTTAATGGCTGAGAAAGGAGAGTTGGAGCAGCATGGGAGAAGCCCTGTAACCAGGAATCAGAGCATTTGTTTGGAGAAGGAGAGGAGAGAAGTAGGTCCTGTGAAAATCTGAGCTGGGATATATCTTGAAATGAGGGGTGGGTGCAGTGTTATTGATGGCTTAGTAGGTTAGCAAAAGGATTTTGTGTGTAAATAGTTTTTATTGGCAAACCAGAATAATAGCACAGAAGTACATTCTTTTCAACATTAATGTCTCTATGTCTATTTATACATTCAGTATACAAGTTTGATATATATGGATTAATCTAGTGTATGACATTGTATGTTCTTTCTGTGCTCCTTGAAATAAAGTCTTATATATCTTTTGTTTCTGTTTTGTTCTTCCTTATTTTTTGTGTGTGGGGTAGCAAAAAACAAAAGAACACAAAGAAGGGAGGGGAGAAGGAAGTGAGGGTGAACAGGGGTATATCTCCAGGAGAACACATGCAGTAATAGAAAGTTGTGTGTATTGCACAAACTGCAAGATTAGTTATTACTGGTCTTAGTGGAATTATGCTGATCGCGAAAATTAGGCCTCTAATGACAAAACAAGTGGAGAAGTTTGGGGTTTCAGGGAGGTTCAGTTAATCTAATTTCCAGGAGGTGGGGCTATTATTGCAGGTTGTCTTAAGAGATTTTTATACCAATCGGTGGTCCTGAACTCCAACCAACTAAACCAAGTGTCCAGATATCTCGCGTAGCCTACACCCGGTTCCAGAATAAGATCATCCATCTTCTCATAACTGTTAATCCTTGCAAACCACTCTGGAATAGTTGGGAGATGAGGAGACTTCCAGTGCAATGGAAGAAGTGCTTTTGCTGCGTTATTTAGGTGGTGGAGTAATTAATGCTTGTATGTGAATGTGGATTCAAGTTTTCTGAATAATGAAAGAGCCAGAAGAGTGGGTGATCTGGGACTACTTCTCCCATTATTTCTCTAGATGGCAAGATTATAGTGTCCCAGTAGGCTCTAATCTGAGGACATGACCACCAAATATGGAAGAGTGTGCCGGGGGCTTGGTTGCACCGCCAACATAGAGAGGAATAGTATGGAATAAGCCTATGGAGTAGGTCAGGGCAGCGATGCCACCTGGTTCAGAGTTTATAGGAGGTCTCTTGGACCGTGATACAAATAGAGCTTGCTGAGGAGAGTTGAAATACGTACAAGTTCTCTCTTCAATGGGCCCCCCATCTCCCTATCGCAAGCCTCAGTAAACTTAGGGAGTTTGGGAAACATGTCCTCCATATATTTTGGATACTGTGTGTTTCATGCATAGTTTATTCAAAAGGTGTTACCGGGCGGCATTTTTTTAACATATCCAGAAGACATCATAAAATGACATACCTGAGTGTATCTCCAATATTCCTTTTGAGGAAGATGCCATGATGATTCCAAATTGGGAAAGTTACGAAGCTTACCCCTATCTAGTATTTGGCCAACTCACATCAGTCCTGAGCTCTTCCAACTTCGAAAAGCCGACAGGTCCTGACCCAGGAGGAAGGCTCTGTTGGTTAGGAATGAAGTGAGTGGAGAATGTAGAGAGGCTATATTATGAAGTGTCCGGGAACGATGCCAGCAAGCTAGAGTAGGCGATATGGTAGGGTGAGTTTGTAGGAGCGGACATTGTATCCAGGGCAAAAGAGTAATCGGATAGCCTAAATGGCTCTCCTCGATCCTTATCCATTGTTTAGTTCCTACTACCCTCGTCCATTCCATAATTCTATTTAAATGTGTTGCTCTATAGTAGCCGACAAAGCATGGCAGTGAAAGACCCCCTCTATTTCTACCTCGCATCAGCACCTCCAGCTTGATCCTGGGGTGTCGGTTCTGCCATATGAAGGATCGAAGTTAGCCCAAGAGTTCCTTAAACCAGCTTGGGGAGGGGATATGGATGGGAAGAGTCTGCATCGCATACAGGACCTTAGGAAGCGTGTCCATTTTGATGACATTGATCCTTCCCATTCAGGAAAGATGCAGATTTGTCCATGAGTTCAGCTCTAACCATGTTTTGGCAAGGAGAGGAGTAAAGTTAGCTCAGAATAACTGTGAGGGGTCCACGGTTATGTTAACTTATGTTATGTTAAATAGTCTGTTGCCATCGGAATGGGAAATTGTGTTTTAGAGTATCCTTAACTGAGACTGGGCTATTCGGGTTAAGCGCTACCGACTTGGTGAAATTGATTTTGAAATAGGATAATCTGTTAAACTCCTGAACTAGGGATTGAAGAGATTTATCTGGGACAGTGAGAACAGCCAGGGGGTCTTATATAGAGCTAAAATTTTGTTCATACAAGAATGGCCGAGGCCTAAGCGCTGCAGAATACCTATCATGAAGTTCCAGTTAACTCTATTGAAAGCTTTTTCAGCATCCATTGAGCGTAAAATAGACGTGGTGTCTGTAAGACGGGCCCTGTTAACCAGGTCAATACCTTTGTGTTATCTCTCGCCTCTCTCCCCTCAACGAAGCCTACTTGGTCTGAATGTATCACAGTGGGCAACAGACCCTTGAGCCAGTTTGCCAACATCTTGACGTATAACTTTAGATCCACGTTGAGGAGAGAGATAGCTAGCACACAAAGTGGAGTCTTTTCCATCTTTCGGAATGACTACTATATGGGCTTCCAATGACTGGTTAGAAAAGTTAGTAGACTCACAGATGGCATTGCAGGCATCTAACAAGATTGGTGTCAGAAGTGCTTTAAAGGTTTTATAGTACTCAATGGAACAGCCATCTGGGCCAGGGCTTTTCCCTGTAGGGGATGTTGTTATAGCCGCTTCTAGGGGTGTGAAGGGTTGTTCTAAGGAGGCTAGGTCTTCGGTGTCCAATGATGGGTATCCCGCTTCCTCTAGGTTGGATTGGATTGAGGATAGAGATGGAGAGTGTTCTAAGGGGTCATTACTTAAAATGTTATATAATTTGGAGTAATACTCCTGGAAAGAGGCTGCAATATCCTCTGTCTTGTGCTGTAAGGTTCCTACCTCTGCTTTTTGATCGCTCTAGCGAGCAATTTGCCAGGCTTATTGCCCCCTACATAGAATTTACTATGACACTTGTGATAAGAAATTTTGATCTTATCAGAAAGGAGAGTGCTAAGCGCTTTATGGGCCTCTGAGTTCTCGAAGAGTGTCTGGTGACATAGAGAATTTATGCAGGGTTTCTAGGGATCTTATGGTGGCAAGGAGGGTGTTCTAGGATTTTGTATTTGATTCTTTAGTATACAGACAACCTCTGTAGAGACTTATAAAGTGGAGCAGCTCTAGAAGAGCATTAGAAAACTCAGTCTAGCTGCTGCATGCAATATAGACTATAGGGGTGCAGTTTTGTAATGTGGGAGTTCAATAAGAAGAGAATTGCAATAATCAATGTGGGAAATGATTAGTACATGAATGAGAGTTGTCTTGTGTGAGATATTTACATATTCTGCAAATGTTTTTTCAATGTATGCAAAGTTTTAGAAACAATTTGTATGTGGGGAACAAATGACAGTTCAATTTCAAGGGTCACACCTAAGCATTGAGCTTTATGAGTAGGAATTATTTCAGTGTTGTCAACAGCGATGCAGAGACTGGGTGGGTAACTTTTATTAGCTGGTGGAAATTGAAGAGTCATTCAGTTACATGGGCCAAAACGGTTGGTGAGAGATCAGGAGTGGATAGGTAGATTTGTGTATCATCTACATACAGATGATACTGAAATCCAAATGACTTTATTAGTTGTCCAAAGAAGTGGTATAGATAGGGAAGAGCAATGGACCCAACACTGAGCTCTACCCACTCCAACAGATAGATAGGGGTAGAGCAGGGGAGGTTAATCCTGAAAATCTAACATTGAAAGAGCGATTACATAAGTAGTATATAAACCAGAAAAGAGCAATGTCCTGATTACCTAGGAATTGCAATGTTTGTATGAGAAGAGAGTGGTCAGCAGTGTCAAAAGCAGCAGAAAGCTCCAGTAAGATTAAAAGATAGTAGTGACCTTTAGATTTAGCAGTGACCTTGGTCAGTGGAGTGTTGGGAACGAACTGACTGAAGAAGATCCAAAAGATTGTGTAAGTAGAGGAAGTGAGTGAGGCGAGTGTTGGCAAGTCTCTTGAGCAACTTTGAGGGGCATGGGAGCTGTGAAATGGGACAGTAACTTGTTGGACAGTTAGGGTCAGAGTTTTGTTTTTTCAGAATTGGAGTGATTAGCGCATGCTTAAATAAAGATAAGAAGATGCCTATAGAGCGAGAGAGACCAAAAGATTGCAGATTGTAGTTAGGGTTGGAATAAGCACAGAAGACAGACAACAATTGACTTGTGAAGGTACAGGATCAAGAGGACAGGTAAGCAGAGTAGGAAGATAAGAAAAGAGCAGATACTGCTCATCTGTGGGTTTGAAAGAAGACCTGATGCCAGAGTGCTAAAGAAAGGTGTACAATGAAAGATCTTGGGCACAGATGGAAGTTGGTGGATTTTGTACAGGAGGGCTCAGTAAGGAGTAGGAAAGAGGCGTTTGCGATTAGAAGCTTGAGTAGAAATGAGATCTTGACAGTAGGATTGCTTGGTATTGTCCAGGACATTTTGATAAGTTTGAGTAAGTTAAAAAGTCTTGGGGAACACAAGCTATGTGCCAGTGATGCTCTGCTTTGTGGAATATGTTTCATGTTTCCTTGGTGTGCTATGACTGACGTTGAAGTCGTCATGGTGAATGATGGGTAGCTGAAGCAACTTCATGAAGGGCAGCTGCTGGGGTTTTGTTGAGAGATAATCACATCAGAGTAGACAATAGGAACTGTAGAAAGAAGTTATTGCACAGATTAATGCCATTAATATATCTACGGGTATGAATTAGACATCAAAGTACTAGAGCTAGTGGGGAAAGGTTGCAAGAGATAAGGCGATAGTCTAACAGAGAGTAAAAAAAAGTAAGTAATATCAGACTGAGCATAGTTTAGAGAATACAAGATCACTGCAATTGCCAGCCTTATGAGTAGAAGAATCACTCCACTGAGAGGCCAAGAGATGAGGTTAAAGAAGAAAGCTTAGAGGAATCAAGAGATGAAGGATTGTTAAAATCACCTAGAATAATGGTATGTATGTCAGAGGATAAGAAGTGAGGGAGTCATGCAGAGAAGTATTGTAGAAATTGTTGGCAAGATGCATGGGTGGGCAATATATCACAGCCACACGCAGACAGAAAGGATTGATGATAAGAACAGTATGTACTTAAATGGATGTCAAAGTAAGTGAAGGTACATTGGGTAGAACTGTGAATGTGTAATTCGGGAAAAGAAATAGTCCAACCACACCACTCCATTTGTCACCAGGCCTGAGGGCATGAAGTGGAGAGCAGCAGGTGAGGCTGTCTTATTCAGTGAGCCATGTTTCAGTTAATGCAAGAAGGTTGATGTAGTTCTAGAGAAAGAGGTAATGAATGGAGGTTAGTTTGTTGCAGATAGAGCATGCATTCCATAAGGCACATTTGAGGGATCTTGGGAGAGTTGGGAGATAGGTGGTGTTTGAAGTTTGCAGAGTTTCTATACTGTCCTGAATGTGTATGATTTGTATGAGAGATGTGAGGAGGAGGACCCGGATTTGGAGATATATTACCAGTTAACAGAAGAAGAGAAAGATATAGAAGAGCATAGCATGATGTAGGAGCAGTTATATTGTGGTGACCATTAGATAATATTATGGAGAAAAATCCACATTAAAAGAGTACGTGTGTTATAGATGGATGTATAATAATAATAATAATGTATTATAGATCAGAGCAGGGCCAATATAAGTAGAGAGATGTGAAGGAGGGAGAGTAATTTATGTTAGTAGCTGATATGCTGTGTAATGAAGTGAAAAGTAACAGTTTGCTGACTTGGACAGAATACGATAGAAAGCCATAAGTTAATAATTTGTTTTAAGTTTAGGGATGTAGAAGATACACTAGCAAGATTACAGAGGAATGAGTTGCAGACATAAATCAAAAGAAACATTTAGCAGGATAGTTTACAATGATTTCACCAGGGTGTGTCCAGAATGTTAACATAAATGGTGTATGTTTGAAAGTCTGTAACTCCCCTCCTGTTCATCTGTTGTCCAACTCTTGTATCATTTCATTGCGCTTTTTAAAATGCCAATATTACAATACCTTTCTGCTAACAGCCTTCTGTAACTACATAAGTATGGTTACAGAGTCATGTGATCAGTCTGTAAAGTAGATAAGTAAAGTAAACAATGCAGGTCTTAAAAACACACACTTAACATGACTTGATTAACATTAGCTGCAGAATATAAGATGCAATATTTGAAAGATAGAAAGTTTACCATAAATGAGGATGATTACTTAACATGACTTGATTATTTAAGAAACATTCATACAATGACCAGTCATTGAAACACACACCAAAGGGAGAAACTTGTCCAATTCAGAGACCAGTTCTTATTTATTATACTAAACCTAGAGATACATTTACTGCGGAAAGGGAAAAATAGAGATGTTGCCCATAGCAACCAATGGGATTCTATCTCTCACGTTCTTATTACATACTAGAGAATGTCAGCTAGAATTTGATTGGTTGTTATAGGCAAAATCTCAATTTTTCCTTTTCCACAGATTATTAAATCTAGCTCTAATCCTAAAAAGACCTGTTCAAGTTAAACCATTCACTTATAATAACAATCCATATCATTGGCTGTTCATCTACACAGTACATTAAAATTATCTTAATCCAGAGTTCTGGTTTGTCAATCATAAACCTACTCCCTTTCTTTACTCCAGCCACATGTGATCAACCCAGTACTTCACCCTGCACTCAATGGACAGGATCACCACCCGGAGAGCTGCATCGGCAAACACCACACACAGACATAACACTATCTACTATTTATTGAGTGACTCATTAAGAATGTCTGGGCAAGTAGTTGCTGTTCAGTTTTCTTTGGCATCAATATCCCTTCATGCTCTGGTGATATATTTGTTTCTTCAATAGCTGGCTGTTATTACATACTAATAGTATATGTGGTGGGAGAGGATTGTGACTTTCCATCTTCTGGACATACATTGTTTCAGTTGTTAATATTGCTGACATCTCAGTTACATCTTAAAACTGCGGATTATTATATTATTTGATTAATTCTACCTGATGACTTTGGGCCTGATCCAGACCTACGGCCGCAATCGATCGTGAGCGAAAAAACGGGCAAAAAAAAGGACTGCGCATGTGCAGTATGACAACTTTCGGTCGTACGAAGGACATGAGCGTACAGTGAGCGTATTTTCAGCGTATTTTTCGCCCAAGGGGCGTGCGTTTTGTACGACGATAGCCATTTAAATTGTACAGTATGGGCGTGCTAAGCCCAGTACGACCAGCGTATCGGTACGAAAATTCGCACGTACGCTGAAAAAACTTAGGGTAGGGTTCAGCCGCCGTAAGTAGGTATAATTCAATGGGAGTGTCATGGGCGTGAAAGTTTATACGCCCGGGCGATCATACGCTACACTCGCGGTCGTAGGTCTGGATCAGGCCCTTTGTATTTAGTAGGACCTCCCTATCTATTCCATATAACAAGGGACTTTGTGGTTTGAGTTTGCCATTCATTTTATTGTTAATGTTTTATAAATTTTCCTAATTATTAAATTGTCTATTATTTTACCTTTCTTAAAACAAACATCCAGCACTCATTTTTTCTATTTTCTGTAATTTCCCTAATTATCCAAACTGCAGATAATAGATTTTTATGTATTTTATTATTACATAGTGCCTATTTCTAGAGTATTATCAATTGATATTGGTTGTGATATTAGTTGCAAAGTGGAGTCCATCGGAAAGGTGAAGGGGATGAGGAAGAAGGAAAAATTAAAAGAAAGAGGAAGAGAAGGATGAAGAGGGGAAATAGGTGGTAGAAGAATAGGAAGAAGGAAGAAAAGGAAGGAGGAGGGGAAAATGAGACGAGGAGGAAGCAGGGACCTGATTCAGACTTAAGGAGCTTGAAATTAAGGGCCGGATCCAAATTTATGAAGGAGCATGAAATTAAGGGAGTAAAGTTTCTCCTGGGCTAAACCATGTTGATTTCAGGGGGAGTCAACTTAATTGTATTCTTTGCATGCAGGGATATATCCTTGAATTGCTTTCTGTAGATAGATACTGACCAGCTTTACTATCACACTGTTATTTAAACTTAGGCCAGGAAAGATCACCTCCTCTCTAATACTGTTTGCAACAGATGAAAAAGGACTCCCCGGAAATAGGAGAAACTATCCTCTCATTTTAAAGCTCTGAATAATGTCCCAGAGGAATAGGTGGAGATCATACATAAGTTAATTTAATTGTCCATGTTAACACAGTTTTCATGGCAATTGTCAATATAGTAAGAGCTGAGAGATGTTTGTTCTTTCTTTACTTGCTGAAGGAACATAAGAAAAAGTTGTTGGTAAGGTGAATTCCCTGTTCCAGAAGGCACTTGATAAACCTATAATGCCTTTTGTGTTTTATAATGCCATATGAATACCAAGTCAGCAATTTGCTGTTTGGACATGCAGACATTGGCTGAGCATAGCATGCTGAGCGGGCCGGAGCCAAATGACTTCCGATCGCTAGCTTTGTCAGAAAAAAAAATACATGGGGCCAGATTTACTAAGCTGCGGGTTTGGAAAAGTGGAGATGTTGCCCATAGCAACCAATCAGATTCTAGCTCTCACTTTTCTATTACGTACTAGAAAATGTCTGCTAGAATCTGACTGGTTGCTATAGGCAACATTTCCATTTTTCCAAACCCACAGCTTAGTAAATCTGGCCCCTACTGTGAAAGCCACTAAGTGATATTGCAATACACAAACACAGCAAAAGGTATCCGCAGCAGTATAAAGCAGTATTGTATCTTTTCAATAAAATATTAAATGGAACAGGAAAACTTGCTTCTAAATCTTGATAGAGTTCCAGTTGGTGCTGCTAAACTGGTTTAAACACATAACACAAACTATGCTGGTAAGTCACAGGGCCCCATAACAGCAAAAGTTACCAAAAAAACGATTACAAATATACAGCAACTTTATTATGTTACAGAATTCATAAGCGAAAATATAAAAAAAAAAATGACAGACAAAAAAGAAGTACATTACAAATACATAATAAAATCCTACAAGGGGGCTCATTACAACAATCTAATATCAATTTATATATCTCATCATGATTGAAATCTAGTCTAATCTGACCATTGTGCTAAAAACAGAAAATCAACAAAAATAACCACCTCACGGTGGGTCTTCACCCCAAAAAGAGGCAGCTAGCTCATCCTACCTTTTGTGGGAAATCATACAAACATAAATTAGAAATTAGATTGTTGAAATGAGCCCCGTTCATCAGAGGATTTTTTTATGTATTTGTAACGTGCTTATTGTTTGTCTGTCACTTTTTAAAATATTTTCGCTTATGAATTGCTGTATATTTTTCATTGTGGATTTGTTTGAAATGTGCTATTTTTTTGGTAACTTTTGCTGTTAGGGGGCCCTGTGACTCTTTATCAACGTAATTTGTACTACGTGATAATGCCTCTGGAGAGGAAGGATGAGCACTATTTAGAGACCCACTGTCAGAGACACAAGTAACCTTTGAGATGATCAATTCTGCAAGGAGCAGACAGGGTCAGGGTGCAATAGATCTAATTCCATAAGCAGTTTTGTGATTGAAATGCAACCATACAACCAGAGTCAGAGTGGGAAAGCTGAGGAACACCGTATGTCAGCAAGAAGTTGAAGTCATCCATAGGAGATAAGTTCTATATGTAACTCGGACCTACTGAGTGTTACAATCAACCCGTTATGACCTGTCTCCTCCTCTAGAGGCCTCCTGTGTTCCCTCTTCAGATTCTTTGTAGTACTGGATTCCACCAGTGGGGCTGCTGCTCTGACCTGTGTCTAAATCAGGGGTTCTCAACCCTGTCCTCAAGTACCACTAACAGTCCAAGATTTTTAAATCTCCTTGCTGGAGGTGTGGTCATAACTGACAGTTACATTTTGAAAGCTCTACAGGTTTTGTAGGGAGACCTACAAAACATGGACCGTTAGCGGTACTTGAGGATGGGGTTGAGAACCCCTGGTCTAAATCATTTGATTGCAGCTCATTATCTAGAATCTCAACCACCCGTTCAGACTGCATATAAACCAGCAACTCACACAATCCTGTGCTGGTTCTTTGAAGTCATGTTGCATGTCCTGTCTGATCTCTGTTCCTGCTCCCTTGTCTCTGTGTGGTCTTCAAGTTTATCCCTGTGATTCTCAGTCTGTGTCTACAGCTGTTTTTCCTGGACTATTCAGTCTCCTGTTATCTGCTATAGTATCCTCATATTCAGTGTTGTAATCACCCAGGACTGCAGTACTTCTGCTTCACCCCTGCATTCCCTAATTACTCTGGTATTTCTGTCATATCTCTCATATTCCCATGGAATTTCTGTTACCTTTGATATGAAATTCAGTTTATCTTTTATTCATAGCCACAGTTCCAACATTATGTGCCCATCTCTAAGAACCTTAGTATCTGCATATCTTTACCATTGTTCCAGTATTATATCTGTCTGAGTCTTCTGTTAACACTGGTTTACACTGATTTCTCGTGTTTTCCATCCGAGATCATAACACTGAGTTGCGTACAACTATCGGTCTATGTTCCCTAACAATAAAATGCTGGAGTCAACTGACAGTGGAGTCAGTTGATTGCATCACCTAACATTTTAAAGATAACTTAGCCATCCCATTACTTTGTTTCATATTAACACCTATGGAAATTACATGAGGATTTCCAATTGCTGAGATGACAGTAGCAAACTTTACATTGCATAAGTATATATACAATGTCACTGTTGGTTTCAGCAGATATTAGGACTGCAAAATTGCCTCTAACTCCATTTGTCCAGGATGTATTCCTTATAAATCCCTTAGAAGTAGTGATAGGGGACCTGCTTCAGACTTAAGAAGGAGCTTGAAAATAAGCGAGGAAAGTTACTCCTGGGTAAAACCATGTTGATTTCAGGGAAAGTCAAGTTGTGTTCTTTGCATGCAGGGATATAACTTTGAATTGCTTACTGCACACAGATACCTTTCAGCTTTACTTTTAAACTGTTATTTAGACTTGGGATAGGAAACCTCACCTCTCAACTCTAATACTGTTTGCAACAGATTAAATATGACTCCCCTGCAATCAACATGGTTTAGCCCAGGAGTAACTGTATCTGGATCAAGCTTTATTTATTAACAAGACTATGCTTAACCATTTCACTACCAGCTACACTTCTTGCAGAGAAGAGGAAGGGTTAAAATACGGATAAGAGGAGGGTGATTATTTCAGTGTCAGTAGTGTTTGCTTTAGTGTGTACTGCAGAGATATATTTATAGTGGTATGTATGCATGCTTGTTTTTGAGCTTATTAGGATTAGGTTTAGCTTGTGTTGGGCTTCTATGTAACTCATGAGTTGCTTGTTTTAAGTTTCAGGAGTTGGCAAAACTGGATTTATGTTGGAGTATTCTTTACTGCTCCCAGATCCAGGTGAAACCTCAAGCCTGTAACCTGATCTGCTGAAGCTGTATATACATCTGTTTGCTGTTATATTGTGAGTGCATTTGGACTCTGCATTTGCCTTTCTGTTTACTGCATTTTGGATTTAGACTGTATGCCGAGAATAAAGCCACCTTGATGCTGATCACTGTCTCCAGTTCCTAAATTGATACAAACCACTACAACTATATAAACCGGTGTTACATTTTTTAGGATTGTTTCCATATTTGCCATGACATTACCTTCTTTGGATAAAAACATGCAGCCAACTGCTCATTTAAAAGCAGATTCAGCATTTAGGAGTAAGGGTTAAAAAAAAGTGCAAGTGTACAGCTCAAAGTGTGGGGTGCTAATTAATTTTAAATCTTTTGAATGCATGCCATATAGTTTACCTTTGAACATAGAACTCAAATACTGCATAAGTTTTTTTTGTGTTTTTTAAATCTATAAAGTAGAGTTAAGCTAAGAAACTTCACCTCTAAATTCTAATTCTGATTTACAATATAAACTTGCCTCCCCTTGCAGTCCAACATGGTATTGCTCAGGTCTATACTTGCACCTAAAAAAGGTGCAAGTACAACTCTGAATCAGCCCCATAGTTAACTTAAGATAAAAAGCAAAATCCCTGGGCTCAGTTTACATAATATATAGCACTAAAAACATACACATCACTCTTGTTTTCTTTTTTCAAGTGACAGAGTTTAATTAATCTGTATAATTAAACAGCTGACTCAAATGACATTCATTACAGCCCTTTAGTTATGGTAAACATTTGACAATACAAGGCACAGTAAGCAAATTTTGAGTATATTAATGTTTCCTTGTGTACTGTATATGAGGAATACCTGAGATTTCAACGAACAGGAAAGATAAAAAAAAAAGCAATTAAGTTCACATACTACTTTTTAAAAAAGTAATGACAAAGTCGTACAAGCCCATTTCTTGAAGAAACAATGTACTAGTTCACACGAATACGTTAGTTTGTCTGGTACAAAAAGTCAGAGAGCTAGACCTATTGATTTGCACCTACATCTTTTTCATTACTTGATGAATGTACAAAGCTAGATTGAAATTAAAGCAGGCTTGACTAATCAGAATGTATGCATGTATAATATATATGTGTGTATGTATGTGTATATATAAACAAAAAAATTATATGCTGTAGGGCAATGACAGACATTTCTATAAGTTAGTACCAATTACATTTTAAGTGCTCTATGGATATGTTATGTCAGAAATATCACACAAAAATTCTAGTATTCACTAAATATATACAGAATACAAAACTTTCAGAAAAGCACAATGATAAAACATAATCATATATAAGTAATTGATTGCCCTGATGTAGAGAAATGAAGACATAAACAGGCTGCTTACATACACAAGTATAGAAACTCAAGATAATTCAAACTATAAGTTGCATTTGTTCTGTTGGCAGGAAAAAAGTTTTACATCACACAAGCAATAGAATTTATATTTATATAGCCAGTTTAAACTGGTGTCATGTGAAGGGAATGGAAGAATTTTTCACCACTAGGTCAGTATAAACAATACATTGCACAAAAGAGATATTGCATGTGGTTGAACCCTAGCAAGAAAAAAAAGTCATCATTTTAAGGAGAAAAAAAAATACCTGCTTAGATCACAAGATGAAAGCAGCCATAGTGATGGCTGAACATTTGTATGTAAGCTATCGCTTTAAAAGGTGGCTTATCTAATGGATTGGTAGTATTCATTTCTAGGCTCGCTACATTAAATTGTCACAGTTTGTTCAATAAAGAATTTGGATATTAGTTGGTAACCTTTAATATAATAAATATAAAGCCTACGTTGCACTCTCAGCCAGGATACATATTGACTGGTTATCTGAAGTCAATCACATTGCGCTCTACTGCGGTGTGAGTCAAAACATAACACTAAGTCAGCAGGGGGAATTAAACAATGTGATTGGCTTTGTTAAATGACCATAATGGGATGGACACTGGACTAAATAGCTGATTCTTCAGCGTAGCCATCCATTCATGTAAAAATACCATTAACCATTCCCCTTCCATGACCCATACCCTACCTTAAGCTTTCACAAAAACAAAAATTGTCAGTTTGACCTACATGCAATCGCAACTAAAGCCACATGCTGGAATCCATTGTCCGTGTTTTGAT
>WWET01000993.1:75095-89213 GCA_011038615.1 Limnodynastes dumerilii
AGCCTTTCATGCAAGTGAGGAGGCCACTCCCCTCACTTGCCTGGCCTTACAAAGGTGACCTCTACCTTAGAATTTCCAATGCATTCTCAGTGCTGTGTGCATTGGGCATACCCACACTGTACAATATAAATACCTCCCCCTTCCCAATAGCCCTTGTCGCAATTTAAATCAGTAAAGATGTCTGGATCCAGATATCTACTGAAATTGAAGTGTACAAGTGCTATTATAAAATCATTGTAATTAGAATATGTCCCCATTTATGGAAGTCTGGAAACAGTCCAATGTTGTTAAGTAGGATTTGAAAGACATGCGTTCTCATGAGTAGTAAAAAATGACTATAATTTTGTGTCATGTACAAATACAGACATTCGTTCCATACACACAGCAGTTTGCAAAAACCGTTTGTCCGGGACCCAATTTTTGCCTTTTGATCCTATCTCAAAAGCAGGCCCTCTATGAACAAATAAGTGTTATAAATGAGCATTGAGAATACAACTGAAACAGATGATAAAAAAACATTTAGCTCACCAGAAACATTGCCAGCATACATAGTGTATGAGCTTGGTTTACCATATGTGGAGCAGAGGTTTGTGCTCTGGCAAAGAAATAGGATATTAACAAAGCATCAGATGTGACAGACAGGGAGAGGCAGAATCTCAAGGCTGTTTCTGTGCGTACATGTAGAATTAGATTATACCACATATTCTAAACATAAAAACATTTGAAATCTATAGAACTTAAGGTTTTTACAGCTCATTTTTTTTTATAAAAATGCATTAAGTGTAGAATTATACAATCTCTCTACTGCTATATGTATGTGTAATGCTGTGAAGGACTTTGGCAATGAAGAATATATTCCAGATGGGTTCCGTTCGCCACTTTAAAAGACATATTTTCGAAAAACAGGCAGTCAAGAACTAATTGTTGGCTGTCCCTATTTTTAAAAAATCTGCCTAATTACATTTTTATAATGAATGGGCAAGTAGGCCGAATTTATTTTTCGGCAACTTACACATTTATTAGCTTTCCAGAACCCGAAGCAACACCCAACGCGAGACCCAACTGGACAGGTTAGGGTAGGAAATTAGTCTTAGAGTTAGGCTGCGGGGAGGGGATCCGCCATAGAAAGGGAAGGTAAGAGTCAGGCTATGGGGAGGAGAGAATTATAGTAATGTAAGGGGAGGGTTAGAATTAGGATAAGGGTTGGGGTTGGGGAAATACTCACCAGTTGGCACTGTGAATTCCTCCTGGGAATCTTCAATTCCCTTATTTTGGTGGGGAAGGAACAATCGATTGTGGAAAGACGTTGGAAACAGGGAGTCAAAAAAGGTCCATTCTCAATGGCGAACCACATCCTTCCAGATGCAGGGGTATTGATATACAAGTTCAGAATTACATAGTCACAAGTATTAAAAATTTAAATAAAAGTGAACCTGAACACAGGGAAAACAAGACATTAGCAAACAGATTAGACTAATAGGAATCACAGGATTTATGTGGAAACTTATTACATTCTATTTTAAAGAAGCAAGCATTTTAAAATGTGCAAGTTAGTTTCTTAGAACAAATGTAGACATCTTGTCTTTTTATTTAATATTTAAAACATTTACAAGTACTGTCCTGAGATTTAAACAATATTCTATTTATCTTTTAGAAAAAGTCCCTTTGCCCAGTATGCAGATGGAGCATTTTCATTTAGATCAACACATAAATTAAGATCCTGTTACTCTGTACTTTCCTTCCCATGACAATGCCACACTATTATTGTCACAGGAAAGAATAGGCATGGTTTAGTGTAGTGGGCTTAAACATGTTCCGTTACTTCACAAAGTTTTGGATTTGGCAAAGTCAAGATGAAACACTATCTGAAGGTCATCCAAGGTGATCAATAGCGATAACACATTTCAAAGAAAGTCTTTACATTAATCTGTAAAATGGCTACAATGAAAATGCTTTGGCATTGTGCGTAATTAGAATATGTAATGGCAGTTGTGCTTTCTAATTTCCCTGTATGTATCTAAGGTTCTTTCTTCTTGTTGCAGATTGATTGTCCTGGTAAAACTACTAGTAACTGCTTGTGTAGACTAGAGATTAATCTGCATAGCTGGAGCTAGATATTGCAAATATTGGCAACGTTTTTGAAAAGCATATGGCTGAACAACTGGCTTTTGAATGTGCAAGTAGCTTTAAATTAATCAACTTTATATTGTAATGTTTTACATTGCTACCAAACTAGAGGAGATGTGACCTAGGAAGGAGTGTCCGTCATTATGTTGCGCAACTGGAGTCAAGTCAGGGAATGTACATCATGCTCTTTTCCTATGACCTGCCAAGGACTAAGGGAGTATAACAATGTTGTTTTCTTTTATTGTTCCTGGTTATGACATTTATGTGTGGTAGAAGCTAATAGATTAAACCAAATACCACATGTAGTACTGATATTATACTTCTCTTATTAAAATATTTAGGATACATACCTCACAATTCAGTCTGCTGTTAGGATTCATATTGTGCTTTCATTCGCACAGGGGTAAGAAACGAATATATTTCCAAAACTAGTTTCTAACTTGTTATTTTTCTCTGTAATTAATAAACCCTGAAAATATCAACCACCAATATGAATCTGATTAGTGGGGGGTAAGGGGGGAACCCACATAAAGAATGCATTATCCTTAGATCGTTTAAATGACAGCTAGCACAGTTGCTCTACTTTGCAGTCTCACTTCCAACCAGAAGGACTGACAGCTTAGTGCTGAGTGTTTACAAACAGTGCTCAGGACCCTGAGGTTCTAAGTGCCAAATGCTGTTTAGAAACAACTTGCCAGCACAGCCACTACTGTCCTCTGCTGATGGAAGGTAATGGGCAACGGGACAGGCTGGGCAAACTACAGAAATGGTTTGTTGCAGTGACGGTCAGAACAGAGACTGAATTGGGGGGGGTATTTTGTTGCCCCAATCCTGCATTTGCGTTAAGGTAGAAAACACACCCACCATACAATTACATGAGGTATTACAAATCACATTTGGCAATGCAAGGAAGGATAGCATTTAGCTAAAATAAACAAAATGGAAGTAGTAAACAAAAAAGGAAAAATCATTTCTGTGGTCCAGAGAGAAGTGGCAACATGTGTGCTTGAGTATATGAGAGATTTTCAGAAAATGTTTGGCAAAGGAGAATTCTGCTCATCAATGTTTGTGGTCACAGCTGATCTGGCCTTCTGATTCCTCCAGCATGTCCAGGATCACGCCGATAACTGTTTGTACGGCTCGTCCCAATTGTGTTGCTGTATAAGGTTTTCCGAGAGGCGGCACGTGGATGAATACAGATTTGCCATGGCTTTTGTATAGAGAGGTGTAGTACGTAAAGTCACACAGGTACCTTTCAGAAAGAGAAAACCAGTAAAAAAAAAAAATACAGCATATACATTATCTCACTACTGACTAAGGTTTGCTTTTGGAGCACATGCATGCCTCAGTTCCTTGGATTACCTGTATTCTCCTGTACATAGCAGACAATGTGAATACCAAGCTTCTGTCATACTTGGGTTGCCAGTGGACTTAGATATACTAAACACACCTATGAATCACAGGTGAGCTATACCTAGGAATGGTTAGTCTATTAATAGCTAGGAAACATTTAAAATTGAACACATTTTTACTTAAAAAGATAACTCAAAACCTGTTGGAGCTTTTATCTGGAATTGGACTTGAGTCTGGCTTTTTTTTTTTTTTTAGAAATATGGAAACGTAACTTAAGTTAACAGAGCTGTCATAATATTTAAAGTAAATGCCCTCAAGTAGAACAAAAACTTCCTTTGCCATTTAAAACTAAATATATGGCAATCAATTAATTAATTATATGAAAACATGCAACTGTGCCAGTTTGTCTTTGTGAAACACCCTACAAATCCTCTGCTCCAAGCTCTAAGCTATCTTCTGGGCTAAACATTCTACAAATACAATAGAGTTTTGTGTGTATAGCCATGCTTCTAACTCACCCTCTAATCCTTATTTTCTTTGTAAAACATCATTCCAATACAATGACAGAAAAACACTGTTGCAAATCTACTTAAATTTATTTACACACTTTCCCCTTTAGCGAATCGCATTGAGGCACAACTGCTGATATGGTTCAATTTCTAATATTGATACATCTAACAATACACCATTATTGTTACACACCTTATCCCATCACCATGTTAAGACAGTTCTATGGCATATGATTTATTGTATAGAACTTGAAGAGCTACTGGTAGTACAAGTTTAACAAAGCAATGTGAAAGTGAAGCATAAATTATATAAAAATAAAAAAATAATAGAAAAAGATTTGTGATCTATACCTGCCGGCATCCGAAGATACTGTAAACTGAATACCAGGCTCAGATGTTGCTGCTCTCTTGCACACAGAATCCATGTCAATAGCTGATTGCAAGCATTCTGGGCCTCCTTCTACACAACACTGTGTATCAGGGCAGAAGCGGCAGTTGTCAAGGCCTTGGTAACCTTGGTTGTGACCACATTTCTCCAGTGTTACCATTGTAGCCATGCCAGAAACCCCAACATGAACTATTAACTAGAGATCAAAAGCAAAGATTTAATTTAATATATAAGACCCAACTCAAAGCAGAATGTGATAAAACATTAAATTCTAAAAATATTTCTGTACACTTTATGTAGAGGTTACCAATTTAGTCATTTTTGCCTTTAGGAATATGGAAATACAACAGGTACAAGATCATTAACAAAGGGGTTTCATAAACCTACATTTTAGACCATCAGTCTTAAACTGGGTCCCATCCTATCCATAAATATCTCTCACAATTATTTCAGCAGATGGTTAGGCATGAGGATGATCTCAGATCTGCTGGTAAATTGGTATGATGTGTACACATGAATGTTCATGCTGATCAGGACTTGCAATCATCATTGAATGTGTAAGAGCCATTGCATCTCAAGTGTGATTGCATAAGATTTACTTATAACGACAAAATATAGCAACCAGAAGTTTATTGTCATTTATAAAATGCAAAGGAAATATTACACCAGTAATAATAAAACACCAGTCACAATGGTTTAACTTTTTTGGTATTCCACTAACCTACCATGAAATCAGGTCACATACTTGTCATGGTCCTTCTATTAGCACATCACCTACTTAGATCTTTTACATATTTTTTTCAGATCCATGTTCCCACTCTTTTATATATTTATATATTTGTGATTATCATTGCGGATACATAACCACACCTATATATATTATTATATATTTTTATAATCATTAAATATATTTTTTTACATATGCCATTCAGTCCCTAACATATTTCTACAAAATATATCCTCTACCATCTGGTATCGCTCATTTTTATAATACAAATGCTTCTGGATGCTGTAGCTCTTTTTAACCCCACTTAATTTTGCCACGTGCCACCTGACAGTGGTTTACTTACTGAAAATCTCTGGTCTAATCAATATGAAAAGGATGAAAAGTAGATCATATTTTATTCTACTTTTCAAATATGTATATGGGTAGTTTTGTGCATAAAGTGGACTGAAAATATAATTTTCAAGGGATACATACATTGTACATTATCCTATATAATAATTAATATTCTCTTTTAAGACGAGTAGTTCTCTTTTACACAAAAAAACAAAACTTAGGTTACTTGCACTGCAATAGACATTTAAATATTTAAGATTTAACATTACAGTGCTAAGCTGTCAAGTTAATTGTATTCTTTGCATACAGGGACATATCTTTGAATTGCTTAGTGCACACAGATACTGACCAGCTTTACTATCACACTGTTATTTAGACTTGGGATAGGAAACATCACCTCTCAACTCTAATACTGATTGCAACAGATGAAATATGACTCCCCCTGCAATCAACATGGTTTAGCCCAGGAGTAACAAATTTCAAGTACTTAATTAAGTCTGGATCCAGCTTTGTTTATTAACAAGACGATGCTTAACCATTTCACTACCAGCTACACTTCTTGCATCCTGTTTACACTATAAAAAAATAATCGTTTAAACAAACCCACTCCCAATGAGGTCTGTCCCTTTACATGTGGACACATGATATGCATGACTTAAGCTTTCTCTATGCTTGCAGATTACCTTTCCAGGAAAAAAAGTATAGTAAAAGCCTGCTTAAAATGCAGAATACATTACTAAAGGAATGATTACAAAATCGCACATTATACAAGACATGAGGCTCTTTCAGAGAGGAGAGTTTGCTTTTATATTTAAGAAAAAAAACACAACATTCACTAATTTTATAATATCACAAGTAGGCAGTGTTTAACCATTTCAGTGATAGCAAAAAAGATAATGAACTATCCACTTGGTGAATGATTCCACTAATTTACCTGTGGAGTGTGCTTTATCCATAAATCCGGGATTAACCTTTGTACAGTTTGGTATTCAACTGGAATTTCATAAACACGTAGATCAACCCCATCTCCAAGACCCAACTTCTCCAGTTCCTGCAAGAAAGGGAGAATAAACTTTAATTTTACAGTTAGGGAACATTTATATCAGAGAGTTGTATGCCGTAGCATAACTAGACGTGCTTTAATACAGCTTGCATAACGCAGTCGCCTAGGGACCAATGACCTGTGCAACCTTTTTCACATTTTAAGATGCAATACACTTAGCAAGCCACAAAGTATTTTAGGCATGTGTGTATACCTTATATGGTAGAAAAACTAGGCAGTACAACAGGTTCAGATTTAGGGGTTAGCAGTACCAGGTCTCTGGACACCCAAGGCAAAGCTTCAGCCAATCGCCGCACCAACCTCTTTTTCCCATATACTTTTAACATATGGGGAATCTATCCCCATATAATAAGAAAACTCCAACTACCAGTGTTTAAGAACATGATTTTAATCTTTTCAACAAAATACTTGGATTTATAATGACTGCTAATCTTTGCTTCTCTACAGTATGATGAAAAGATTGTATGTTCACACTGGTATGATTATTGAGGGGTGGGATTTAAATAGACATCCAGAGGTTTATAACTATTCAGCTTGAATAAGTCCTAAATCAAGATGAAAGAAACAAAGAATAAAGAATCGCACACCAACTGATGAATAATTAGAGCTGTATAAGCACTTTATGAAGGGAGACAAAGTTTTTGCCTTGATAAAGCATCTTACTGCTCTTCTGTACTACATTTATAATTACTTATTACGTGTGTCCATAGGCGGCCCATGGCAAGGGCCGTATAGGCGGCCGCCTATGGCCCCGCAGGTCAGGGGTCCCTGCGCACACAATTACATGTGTGAAGTAAAGGCCCCGCGTGGGGCCGCAGCAGCCAGTACAGTGCCGCCAGGTTCATCATTCCGTACAGGCACTGTGTGTGTTGCTATGGCAACACAGCGCTGTTTTCAGCCATAGCAACACATACACAGTGCCTGGACGCAGCGGCGGAATAACCTACCTTAGACGGTAGGTTATTCCACTTATCTATCACCCTTTCAGTGAAGAATTTTTTGTGCACATTTCTTCTGAATCTACCACCCTCCAGTTTATATTCATACCCTCATGTTCTATCACACCTCTACTTTTGATGCCGCCATCTTCTAGCCGGTCACAACTCTTGATATATTTGAAAGCTGCTATCATATCCCCCTCTCCCTTCTCTGCTCCAAGCTATACATGTTTAGTTCCTCTAGCATTTCTTGGTATGTTATGTGACACAGGCCATGGACTATTTTGGTTGCTCTTCTTTGCAGTCTCTAATGTATTTATGTCTTTCTGGAGATATGGCCTCCAGAACTGAACACAGTATTCTAGGTGAGGTCATACCAACGATCTATAAAGGGACATCACTACTTCTACCCCGTGTCATATCTTTTTGTAATCTGCAAAAAAAAAAATTTCCCTAGATACCACAGGCAATGATTCTGAGCTGCACTTACACCTTTATTTAGGTGCAAGTGTAGACCTGATCAATACCATGTTGAACTACAAGGGGAGGCAAATTTAAATTGTGAAAGCGGTATTAGAATTGAGAGGTGAAGTTTTTTAGCTCAACTTTAATTTATATATTAAACATAAAGCTATGCAGTGTGTGAGTTCTATGTGTTAAAGAAATATATTTTTCTTGCATGCAAAACAATGAAAACTAATTAACACCCTTTACATTTCAAAATGGTTTAGCCGAACTGTACACTTGCACCTGTTGCCCTTACTCCCAAACTCTGGATCAGCCCCCATATCATCAATAAAGATATTTAATAGCACTGGTCAAAGTACAGAATCCTGGGATACTCCACTGGTTACCTTACCATCTCCAGACGGGATTCCATTTACTACAACCCTCTGTTATCTATCCTGTAACCAAGATCATATCCATGCAACTATCTTTAAATCCAATCCCAAAGTTTCCAGCTTATTTAACAGTCTGTGATGTGGTACAGTGTCAAAAGCCTTATTAAAATCTAGATAAGCTATGTCTACAGCTCCCCCTTTATCTAATACTTTACTGACCCAAAAATTCAAGATTATTTTGACATGATCTTCCCCCAGTGAATCCATGCTGTTTGGAATCCTGCAAGTTACTGGATTTAAGATACTGTACAATTTGTTCCTTTAACAGTGTTTCCATCAATTTTTTTTACTATTGATGTTAGGTTCACTGGTCGGTAGTGGCTGTTTCTTCCCTACGTCCACTTTTATGCAGGGGAACTACATTTGTTATTTTCCAATTAGTGACTGATTGAATAATTCAGTTAATGGTTTTGCCAGCACCCCTCTAAGCTCTTTTAGTATCCTCACATTGTTCCCATCTGGTCCCATTGATTTGTCCAATTTCAGCTTTGAAAGTTCTTTATACCTGCTCCTCAGTGAAAGTCTCCTTTATATATTAATAGTCTTCCTATTTAAAAGTGGTCCTTTCCATTCTCTTTTTTTTATGAATATTAAATAGAAATACTTGTTAAGATGATCTGCAACAGCCCTATCACCCTCAACAAAAATCCCACTCTCCCTTTTGAGCCTTACTATACTCTCTTTCGTTTATCACCTTTCATTTATATACCTAAAAAAGCTTTTGCCTGGAGCCTGACACCGATGGAGTAGGATGTCTGGCAGCACTGCTCCTGTTGAAAAATCCTATAAAAAGCCACAAAACTAACTTACTCTCCTGGTGTATTGGCTCAGGTCTAGGTGGGGAGGAAGCAGCACCCGGCAGTGTTGTGGAGACTGACCCGGCCATGGTCAGAGGTCAGAGAGCAGGCAGAGTGAGGGGGCTACGTGCTGGAAGGCTACCTGTAACTTTTCCCCCTGTAGAAACAGGTCCCAGAGGGATATAACCTGGGCAGAAATATTGGTGCTAAACGGAGAGGACAGCAGGCGCCATTTTGGAGGAGCAGTGCAGCAAGTAGTTAGAGGTGGTGAGTAACTATCCTTCTCAAACTGTGCAATAATACTACCACCTCTGAAATATGCCTGGCAATGCCATATATATTTGAAAACAATTCTTCTATTTTGCGTCACTCATTATAAATACAATTGTTGGACCCTGCAGAGCTTCACCTTGCATACCAATTCATAATATCCTGTGACCACTATAATCAATTGCAGCCAATATGGGAAAGCATTCCCAATCTTTCCTCCAAGTTAGAAAGATAAAATATTTGATCAAAAACGATGTGCAAATAGCAAAATATATATATCTCAAATCAAAAGCAAGGAGTGAACAGGCAAAGTTCGACAATATTAGTTTTAAAAGAATAGACTATCCTAGAAAGGATTTAAAATATGTTGAAAAAACCAGAAGCTGTAGCTGTTAGTTCATGAAAATGACAAAGTTCTGAAATACCTAAATGGATAAAGTATTACTCCCCAAATTTGGTTTAAATATCGTCCAAGGAAGAGTCTGTTCCAAAAAGAAAAGACCGGAGGATGCTACTTTAAAACACCAAAGATGCCAATGTGTCCTGAAAGGACTTTCCAAAGCTTACAGTTTAGTGGATTTCTATGGTGCAGCTGCAGACAAACTCTATCCGATCCACATGTAATAACAAACGGTGTGCAGCTTCTCAAGGGTTCTGGCTTTCTGTCTGTGTCTTGTCCGCAGCACGTGAGCTTGATTGCAACTATATGATTTTGGTAGTGTTTGTGGATCTATCCTAAGGATTGAGTATTGATTATATATTTAGCACTTTATTATTCATTTTTATTTAAATGCACCCTGTCACTTTATTTGATTAATTATCCCTATTAGGGTCACCTTAATTTTAGGTACCTTGCGCCCACTTAGTGTACCCCCGTATTTTTAAAGCAGATAATGGGGCGGCTGCTGTCTCATGCATAATTAATGGGAAAGGGGAAAGACAATTTCAGATACCAAATGCATTTCTTAGGTACTTTGTTAATTAAATAAATTTAGTGATCTAAAGGAAAGTGGCTCCTTACCACAATCAATGTCAGAGGCCCTCATAATCGTTCTTTCCTAAACACGGTAAGGATCCAATCTACCTAGATTCGTATTGCCCCATATTGCTGCTAAATACAGATATAAAAATACTAGCAAAAGTGTTGGCTTCTAGATTAAACAAAGTTATAGAGGAGGTAATACACCCTGACCAAACTGGCTTCATGCCACGGAAATCGACAGCTATAAACTTGAGAAGGCTGTATTCGCATTTGCAGCTGCAGCATACATCATATGATACTCCAGCAGTGGTCTCGTTAGATGCAGGCAAAGAGTTTGATTCTATAGAGTGGCAATACCTATGGGTTGTGCTTGAAATGATGGATTTTGGACCTGAATTTATAAAGCGGCTTTAACTTCTATATTCTGCACCTGAGGCTAAAGTTTTAGTTAATGGGTATACATCAAGTGCATTTAAATTAGGAAGGGGAACTAGACAAGGGTGTCCCCTGCTACCTGCTTTGTTTGCTTTGGCAGTCGAACCCTTGGCCTGCTGTATAAAAAATAATCTGGGTATCAGGGGGCTGAAGGTGGTGAAAGAGACAGAAAAAAGTTGCTCTCTACGCAGACGATATGTTGCGGTTTCTTGCAGACCCAGATAGTTCAATAGCGAGCATGCTGAAGGTAGTTAAAAGATTTGGAATATACCCGGGTCTGCACATAAACTGGGACAAGTCACATGTTCTTCCGCAGCGGTGGCCTGTCCGGGTAGACTTCCCCCCTTTCCCTCCCTTGAGGTGGGCTAATTAAATTAAATATCTAGGGCTTCAAATCATAAACAAAATATCTGAATTTATACAGTTAAATCTTACCCCACCATTTTCAGATCTGCAAGATAAAATAAGGGTGTGGAAGAGGCTACATTTGTCTGTACTGGGACGAGTAAACTTAATAAAAATGATGGTGCAGCCCAAGTTTTTATACGTATTAGCAAACTCCCCGATATTCATCCCTAACTACTTTTTCACTAAGTTCGCTGGTGTAGGTGGGTAAAAGATCATGTCTTAAGTATAACACTCTATGCCACACAAGGGGGTCAGGAGGTATGGCTCTCCCAAACATGCAGCTGTATTATTGGGTAGCACAACTAGCAATCTTGATGGACTGGGTGACTGATTCTTCTCACGGGGACCTACACTGGGCATTGGTAGAGTGGGCAGGCCAACAACATACTCCATTGCAATGTTTACTGGTGGGTAATTATCCTAGGCAAACCTCCTCTATAGTATGGCAGGCAAAGAGAATATGGAGCAGGGTAACTATAATGATGGCAGAGGCCTTAATCGATCCTAGTACTCCTCTATGGTGTAATACGTCTTTTGGATAATTGATAGGGCTGCAGGGTGAAAGCATGACATCCCTATGATAGGCCAGCTATTCCACAATAACAACTTTAAAACATATCAACAGCTAGCATTATAGTACTAAATATCGCATACATTTTCTTTAGATATTTAAAATTGCGGTGGATGTACAATTTAAACCAAGGGAACATTAGATATTAGCTCAATCCCAGATAAAAAGTACACTACATAACGTAGGGCAGCAGAGACTTATTTCCTCTTTGTACATCTTTCTATTAGAGAGACCTCCAGGTGCAGTTCTTTCAACACTCTGTCAAAAATGGGAGGAGGATCTGGGATCTTTGGGGGATGAGGAGTGGAATGATGTATTAGTAAGATCACATAAATGTTCTGCATCTCTGCGCTTCCAGCAGATACAGCTATATATCATACATAGATGTTACTTATATCCGCAGCTCCTTGCCAGATTTGACTGTTCAGTACCAAATAGGTGCCCAAAGTGTAGGGCCTCAGGGTGCTCCTTTTGGCATCTTATATGGGAATGCTCTACAGTTCAGTTGTTTTGGAACGCAGTCAGAGTATGCATTAGAAAGACAGGGATTAGAGTCCCTTTAGATTCTCTAGAAATATGTATATTTGGTCTGCAACTGGAGGTGGTGATGGGTGGTGATGGGCAGGGAGTTACAGTTGTATATAAAGGGTCTAACACTCTGTGCAATTGTATGTGTGGCAAGAAAGTGGATGGCAGCAGAAGCCCCTACATTAACAGAATGGCTGCAACTAGTCGAGTCAACACTGGCACATGAATGATATGTTTCAGAGAAAATAAATAATACATTAAAAGTACAACAGTCTGAGATCACTGGCACAATTCAGAATTTATTAGTGTCATTATAGGTAAACAAAATGATTGAATTAGAAATTTGTTTTAATATTGTACTAAAGATACTATGACATGCAATATGGCTTTGACAGATATGACCCTCAAGATGAAAAAAGGGAGGATGGGTTTTAGAGTGGGAGTTAAGAATAGTACAATAGATGTTAGAACCTGCCGGGATCCTGCTCCCTCTGCCCGCCATCAGCAAGTGCCAGCCCCCACTGTCAGGGTTTTCTCCACGTTCCTCTGGGAGCCTGCTCTCTCTGTTCCTTACCTCTCATCACCCGCCATCCGTCCTCCTCTGGCACCATCCTCCGGTCTCCCGCTTCCCCGTTCTGGGGCGCTCTGTTCTCCCGGCCGACGGCTCCCCTAGCAAAAGCATCATAGAAACCAGCCACGTGGGCGCCGCTTCTCTCTGGCGCGCGCTCCACGTGGCTAGTCTGTATTGGATACTTCTCCAGTCCTTTGGTAGTGCCTCCTCATTCAGGAGACCTGCCAGATGTACACCAATCACACACTTGATGCCCCTATATAAATCCCACCCTGTCACTTCCTCTCTGCCGGTTATAGCTCTGTCTTTGCCAGTCTGTGACCTGCTACTCTCTTGTGTGCCTAGTGCTTTGCCTAGTAAACTGTTTGTTGTCTGACCACTTACCTTTCCAGTCCTCGCCTAGTTTACCTCCTGTCAGTTTCCCCTGGTTCTCCCACCTTACTGTGCCCACCTACCCGTTTTACCTAATCTTCCCTGGTTTGTGTTTCCTCTTCGGAGACCCCGCCGTATGAGTGAGTGCGTGCAAGCCCTGGTTCGTCTTGTCTAGTCCTGTGACTCACCTCTTGTCCGCCGTCCCTGGTTTAGTGTTACTTGTTGTCTGTTTCAGGTCAGTCTCTTCCAGCCTGGTCAGTATTCCGCTTACTCTTCTTCTCCCTCTTTCTCTTACGGGTGTTCTCCTCTGGTTTCCTTTCATTCTTCCGCAAGTTTGATTCAACAAGGCATGACCTGTCACTGGGGCGCAGCCAATTCCATCCCCACCACCAGGGGCCCTGGTGAATACCACTTGGTGGCAAAGTTCCCGTGGCCTGGCAGTCGACTCCACAACCTTCTCTGTTCTGTCTCTCGGCCACACCGGTTCTTCACCCAGGTACCCAGGTAATTCCGGTGTGCCGAAACACTAACTTTACCTCCTCTACCTCACGATTACACCGGGTCTTGACCAAGGTAATTCCGGTGTATCATAACAATAGATAAGTATAACAGTTTGTTGAGGTAAAGGAAAAGAAACTGCAGAGTATAATAATAGGATTCATTGAGAAATATGTAGAATTAACTATTTGGTTGTGCAAAAATACCTATCCCAAAATTAAGTGAAGTGGTAAGATAGTGAATATCAATGAGAATAGACAGATGAAGGTGTGTGTGTGTGTGTGTGTGTGTGTGTGTGTATGTGTGTATATGTATATGTGTATATATATATATATATATATATATA
>WWET01000993.1:89281-101353 GCA_011038615.1 Limnodynastes dumerilii
CACACGCATACATACATACATACATACACACACACACACACACACACACACACACACACACACAATGGGCTGTATCCAGCACGCTCAGTGTACCATCGTAGCTCTGGATCAGGCCCAATGTGTATCTCTGCCATTAAAGAATGCTATGCTATACGTTATACAATTTATACGGTTATGTAATAATTGTAATATGTGTGAGTAGTTACAAAATGTTACATACTAATATATACTAATGTATAATGTGTGAATTAATAAAGAAAAGTCAAAATCAAAAAAGCTTTTGGCCCCTTTTCCTGCCAACAGTTTTCCTCAGTTTGTGCCTTTGCTGCCCTGAAAACCTTCTTAGCCTCCTATGGCTTTGCAAAACCCCCTCCTACTTGTCATCCAAACACTATAGTCCGTTAGTACACTCTGCCAGGAATTTAATATAATAGACACCTATTATACAGAGCCAAATGCTACAATCCATTCAAATATTGGTTAAAATGTTTTATTCTAGTAACTATTACATTGTGTTCACTAGGGTGTAGTAAGTATTGTATAACGGTCACTAGGGAAATTATTTGACATTTATAATTATTTTTACGTTAATCACATTTGTAGTTTAAACTCCATACCTGTAGGGGGATAATATGTAATGTGGGGAAAGTGATGTGATTGTGGGGGCATAATATAGGGAGAGTGGTGACTGTAGGAGAATATGTAATGTGAGGAGAGGGATATGACTATGGGCACATAATATGTTATGTGGGGAGAGTGGTGTGACTGTGGGGGTATAATATGTAATTTGGGGTGAGTGATGTGAGTGTGGGGATAGAATATGAAATGTAGGGAGAGTGGTGTGATTGGGGGTATATTATGTAATGTGAGGAGATGGATATGACTGTGGGAGGCATAACATGCGATGTGGGGAGAGTAGTGTGACTGTGGGAGTATAATATGTAATTTGGAGTGCTGTAATTGGTAACAGTTTTCCAGGAATATCACAGCATGGAGAGGCCGATCACCTCTTGGGTAACCTCTCCAATTGTATACATGTTCTTACACACTGTAGTATGTGGAGTTTTTCTATGATATGTGGATAGCTTCCATCTTTCTGTCAGGCTGACCTTATTACTGTGTTTTATCACAGGGAGTAGTGCAGATATTATTTGGTATTCACATGGAGGTATTTGTGATCAGGTTTTGTTCTAAGTTCTAAAAATTATTAGGGCGGGACTAGGGATAGGTTATATTGATTATACATCTATCTATCTGTAAGGGTGGCACGCAGCATCTTAATCATCACAACTCTCAATCACAAAGTTAAAATAAGCTAAAATGTTGGTACACTCTACTTTTTGTTGTCTGATGTGATGATTTAGACTGAGTGCTACCCTCTGAGAATTGAGTATGTGCCGCTATTGTGGCTGGGCGAGCACCGGAGCACGTATTTGTTTGCATTTAAGGAGTGCCACTCTTATGGATAATATAAATAATAACACATCCTATATCTGAATGAATGAAATATTCTTATTAAATACTTTGTTCTTTACATAGTTGAATGTACTGACAACAAAATCACACAAAAATGATCAATGGAAATCAAATTTATTAACCCATGGAGGTCTGGATTTGGAGTCACCCTCAAAATTAAAGTGGAAAAACACACTACAGGATGATCCAACTTTGATGCAATGTCCTTAAAACAAGTCAAAATGAGGATTAGTAGTGTGTGGCCTCCACGTGCCAGTATGACCTCCCTACAACGCCTGGGCATGCTCCTGATGAGGTGGCGGATGGTCTCCTGAGGGATCTCCTCCCAGACCTGGACTAATGGGACATGATGTCCCAGATGTGCTCAATTGGATTCAGGTCTAGCGGCAATGTCTGTGATCAATGGTATGAATCCATTCATAAAATTTACGTTTACCACAGATTCTCAAAAAATTGACTACCTAGATGTCACTATTCAAATTAATGATGGCCAGATTTATACATCTATCTTCAATAAACCAACAGACCGTAACACGCTGCTGGGTTACACTAGCGAACATCCAAAACCCCTAAAATTGGGATTGCCATATTCCCAATTTTTACGGATGTGTCGCATTAACAACAATTCGGGGAAATGTTTTGAACAGCTAACATGAAGGAGAAATTCTTGGAGAGGGGATACCCTCAAGACCTGTTGGAGACAGCCATTAGTAGAGCATTACGGAAACAGAAACAAGGGGGACAGAGAGAAGATTAGATGTCGATGATAAAAGTAAAAAAATACCGTGGGTTAATCACTTTAATAGATGCAGTTCCCTAACCAATCAGGCAATTAAAGCTCTGTGGCCAATCGTGTCCACGGATTCACAACTAAAGTGCTTTGAAAATAAACGTATCATGCCCAGTTACAAACATGGGCGAAATTTAAAAGATCTATTGGTTAAGACCGATGTATCAAATTTAACATCCTCCTCTTTGGCTCAATATTCTAGACCACCGGGTTGTTTCCGATGTTTGCAATGCATTACATGTCGCTATTTGATTGCAGGGGACACATTTCATCACCCTAGGTCTGGCAAGTGTTTTAAAATCAGATATGCATTTACCTGTTCAACACCTTACGTAGTCTTACGTGTCCTTGCAGTAAGATCTATGTGGGCAAGACCACGCGCCCATTTAAGGAACGAATGAATGTGCATTGGTCAACTATTCAATTAGCGCTTCAGAAAGGGCATTCAGAACAACCAGTTGCCAAGCACTTTTTGGATTTTAAACATTCGTTGGCAAGTTTAAAATATCGCATGAGAGATCATGTACCGGAAACCAAAAGAGGAGGTGACCCACATAAAAAGCTGCTGCAGTTGGAATCAAAGTGGATTTTTCGTTTGGACTCTGTGGGCTACAAATGAATATTTACCTTTGAACTGCTTCTTATAAGGTGATAATTTAAAAAGTATTTATTTTGTCATCTTATGTTGTTGGGCTGTATTCCTGTACTTGGTGATCATTGGCCCAGTAAGGACATATAGAAATAGGGTGGTACTGTTTGTCTGTGGTATGTTTTTTTTTTTTATCACATTACTTTTTAATCATTGAATATAATCAATAATAGTGACCAACATGATAAATCATTGCATGTTGTTTTTCCTGCACCTAGGAAAGAACCAACTGCATGATCACGCTAGATGGAGGTGCAAGTCTTGTAGTTGTCCTGGCAACTGGAAGCGTCCTGTGGCTCCCGGGGAGATTCAGCGGGGTAGCGATGCTTATGTCCCCATGGCAGCGCTGCATCACTGCGGGTGGACGGCGCGCTATTCTGGAAGCAGGACAGCGTCAGGCAGGGCCTCCACGTGTGATCAGCTGGGGGAGTTCAGCGCAGGTGCAGGTAAGTGGTTAATCCTGTTATCTATTTATTCTGCACATTAGTTTGAGTGAATTGTATATATGACAGTGCCCTGACGAAAGTTACATAGCTATCTGAAATGTTGGAACAACGTCTAAGCTGTTTTCTTGGAATAAAATTTAGCAAATCCGTTACACAAATATATATATATATATATATATACACACACACACACACACACACACACATATACATACATATACACACACAGATATTTCTTTTTCCACTTCCACTATTTTGATAAGGCCGTTTGCTCCTAGCCAGTCATAGCAATCGAGCCCATGAGCACCGAACATGGTGCTCCGAAAGGTAATTATGCTATGCCCAACCCACTCCCTAAATCTCCCCTCCAAAGCCTAACCCTAAGTCCCTGGAGAGGTTTCCGAAAATGAATGGGGGAGTATGCTGATCGCATATTCACCCATTCATAATAAAAATAATAGTAAATCGGCTGTAATTTGAAATTGGGAAAGACGAAAAGCAACTTTTGGCTGTCCCTACGTCGTAAAAGAGCCATTGGTGCGTGGGCCTCGCAACACTTTTCATGCTCTTCAAGGCTCCTGCTGTCTAGAAAGATGATTGGCCTGATTCAGAGGCTGAAAATAAGAACTTAAAGTTACACCTGGGCAAAACCATGTTGATTTCAGGGGGAGTCAAGTTAATTTTATTCTATGCATGCAGGGAGAACGCTTTGCTTTTACTTATTGCACACAGATACCTGATCAGCTTCACTTTTAAACTGCTAATTAGACTTGAGCTGGGAAACATCACCTTTTAACTATAATACTGTTGCAACAAATGAAAGAATGAGTATAACAGATCTAAGTAAACTAATATTTTGGGCTTGGCAAAGTTTGGAAGCAGTGTGAAATTACTTTCTTCAACATGATTTATGTGACCATGTAATTCTGATAAAGGAAATGTATACATTCTATATGCCAGGGGTGTTTCTCCAAGCTACAAATTAGTTTCAAGTAATTTCACAGTAAAAAATGTAAACAGGATGCAAACCCATGATCAGTTCATAGGCTTTTCTCTGTTTTTACATAAATGTTTTACAAAAAGTATGTTGGGCCGAATCCAGAGTTACTAGACAGAGGTGGCTTCTAATGGCTAAGATTAGAAAATGGTCCCTTTTGGTAAGCTGTAGATATGCTGGATCCTCTGGAAATTCTTATGCAGGGCTGAATGTTTCAGGAAGCGGAAGTACTTCCACTCTGAGGGGGAGTTTTGTAAATAGTAGTAAGGGCTGTCTCATACAGGTGTGAGTACCTGGTAAGAACAGCCCTATTTCAATAATGCCGTTCTCTTTCCCAGCCAGATATCGATTGCTTATGCCACGATGAGGCATAGCAATCAATCCCTGGAGTGCCGAACACGGTGCTCCGATAGGTAAGCCTAAAAACTAACCCCATCCCTCCCCTAATTCTGACCCTAACTCTTCCCTTCCATTACCCTAACCTTCCCTTCCTCAGAGCCTGAGCCTAACCCTCCACAACACTAAAAGTCCCCAGAGAGGTTACTTACTTCTCCGGAGTGGTCAGCGCAGGTCCTTGGAAAATGAATGGGTGAGTATGCCAATCAGCACACTCACCCATTCATAAAAAAAAATTCTAAAACAGCTGCCTATTCAAAATAGAGACAGCCGAAAAGTAACTTTCAGTTGTCTCTATTTCTAAAGGCAGCCCATCGGAGCGGGGACTGCAAATGATTTCATAAATACTATCCTGATTTCTGCACCATTTTACATGGGGCAGTGCAGAAATCTTAAAGCAGGGTCCTGTAAGCGTAACTCCATACAGAAGTTAGGATGCTGTGGGGATCCATCCTATACCGAAGTTGTGCTTAGATGTTCGAGCTCAGCGCCATCTGTGGTCTGGACCCAGTCCGTCATTAACATCAGAGCTAAATTAGTGAAGTAGGGCCAGGGGCCTCATTTACTAAGGGTGATTTGTCTAAAACCGTCAGAGATTGCAGTAGTCTACCAGTGATTTTGAAATCACTGGATATACTAATGCAAAATCTCCACCAAATCGCCTGAGATGAGAGGAGATTTAAATCTCCGGTGTTTAAATTGCTATGGTGACTTTTTGCATGAGGGACATACAAATCTCTGGATTTACTAAGGGGAGATTTAGTACATCGCTAGAGATTTGTTTAAAAATCGCCCGAACTAATTCGGATGGGTGCGAGTTTCGATTTCATAGAAATCGGCACTCACTTTGGTTTAGAAAACCCCCATCACTTGTTAAATTTTTTTATAAATCTGTAGAAAATACTAAAAATGTCTGCCGCGTCAACTGATTAACCCTTGGTATGCTGCTGCATATAGTACTATAAGGCACAGCATGCCCATGTATTGCAGGGCATGCTGTGCCTTATAGTACCCTAAGCAACAGCATGCCAAGGGTTAATGGCCTGGTGCCACAACCTTGCTGTCCTTCCTTCCAGTTCTAATCAAAATGTAGGAAAATTACTAGTCAGCGCTAAGTAGGACAAAACAATCAGTACTAAAAAATAATAGATTTATTGAGCACCTATATAAATAGCATGATATGCATTAAAAAATGAAAATACAATGTCTATTAGAGGAAAAACAGTGTACACATTGGAGTCTTGGCAAGATTCTTCAATTAACTGCAAAGGTGGAATAAAAAACACTGAGGAAATTGTAGTTTGTTTATTTTCAAAGACAAACTCTAATGATTTTCAGAACACAGTAACTTTTAAACCACATACTAAAGGTTTGTTCATTGGTAGGTTGGACATATGAACTGTTTAATACAATTGAATTAGTTTACACCTGTGTCTTTATTTCCAGAGTCAAATTGAAGCTCTTAAAAGGAGGAATGATATGCCCTCCATTCACAAAACCTTCCGATGAAACGGTGGTTTACCCCCATGAAACGCGTTAAGGCTGTTTTAAGCTTTTATCGTGGAGGATCCACTCCCCTACACAGAGGCACCCGACAATTTACTATTGTGGCAGACAGAGATCGAGACCAGGAGGGCATGCATTGTGTTGCCCTTTGGAGCACTCCAACTCCGTGTACACCTGCCCAGCTAAACCCACGTGTGTAACTGAACGGCAGCAGCCAGGTGAACTTCATTTCTGCTACAGTGCGGAGATCACAGACAGGACGCGGTCCATGAGATTTCTACTCTTCTCTGTGCGCACTGTGCCGGCATTTACTCCAGCTCACCAACGAAACACACCAGGCTATGCCGTATTCTTCAAATGCTCATGTGGTAACTATAACTAACAATTCATATTGACTTTCATCACTGGTGCCCTGTAGGAGGCTGAATTGTGTATACACAGTTGGTCTTCGGACTATTTTATCATCTGCTTAATTAACCATATACTGGAACCTACTATTTGAAGTTTCAAAGTACCGTGGAACATATGCTCTTAGGGTTTACTCACTAGAACTGTTGTTCTTTGTGGTTCATTTCTGTGCATATTTACTATCATCGTAGTGAACATAGCTACAATTTCCTCTGTGTTTTCTATTCCACCTTTGCAGTTAAATGAATAAGAATCTTGCCAAGAATCCAATGTGTACACTGTTTTTCCTCTAATAGACATTGGATTTTCTTTTTTAATGCATATCATGCTATTTATATAAGTGTATAGCACTGACTAGTAATTTTCCTACATGCGTTTCTTTTGAGGCTCTTAGGCAGAGCCTAACTAGTTACAATACTGTATATGCCCTCCGTACCCTAATGTAAATGATATGTCCCCTCCGTCATTCATGTCAATAGTATATGTTCCCTCAATAAATTTAAGCAAACAATGTTGTCCCCGTTCCGAAGTAATGACTAAAAATATGGCCCGTAGAATAGATGCAGGCATAGTGTAAATACATATTGGAGCCCATAAATGACATGTAAGACATTTTAAAATGCAAAGTTTAAATTAATGTTGTTACTCACTGTTCTGTAAGCTCGGCGACGATCAGCTGGACTTCAAATCAGCGTCTTCTGCATCTTGCTGGCGACGACGTCCTTTTCCTTCATGGTTCCTCCAGCGAATGACTTATGTCATACCAGTGGCCTTATTTATAATCTCGACCATTTGATCCTCTGACGTGATATCGTGACTAAGATTATAAATAAGGCCCCTGGCATGACATAAGTCATTCGCAGGAGGGACCGTAAAGGAGAAGGACGTCGTCGCCAGCACCAGCAAGATGCAGAAGACGCCAATCGTCCAGCTGATCGTCGCCTGTCAACAGAGAAGCCTACAGAAAAGTCAGTAGCAGCAATAAATATTTAAACTTTGCATTTTAAAATGTCTTACATGTCATTTATAGGTTCCAATATGTATTTACACTATGCCTACCTTATAGTTAAAATCTATTCTATGGGCCATATTTTTAGTCATTACTTAGGAACAGGGACAACATTGCTTGCTTAAATTTATTGAGGGGACATATACTATTTACATAAATGACGGAGGGGACATCTAGTATTAATATGACGGAAGGGACATCTACTACTGACATGAATGACAGAGGGGACATCCACTATTGACATGAAAGACGGAAGGGACGTATCTTTTACATTAGGTTAATGGCATTTACAGTATTTTGATTTGAACTATAATGGAGGACAGTGTAGTTGTGGCACCATGCCATTAACCCTTGGCATGCTGTCGCTTCAAGTTCTATAAGGCACAGCATGCCCTGCAATACATGGGCATGCTGTGCCTTATAGTATTATACGCAGCAGCATGCCAAGAGTTAATTGGTTGACGCAGCAGTCATTTTTTGTATTTTAAACGCATTTTAATATATTTAAAATATTAGAGGAAAAAAAAAACCTTCCCCTATGTCTGGCGATTTTGTAAGAGATTCACTTTAAAAATCGCCAGACATCGCTGGAGATTTAAAATCGCCCCTTTGTAAATTTGCCAATTAAAAATTTTTTTTTAAAAATCGCCCCTTAACCCAGGCGATGTCTGGCAATTTTTAGAGGCGATTTAAATCACTCCTTAGTAAATGAGGCCCCAGTTGCTAAGATTTGATTTTGCTTTTGAATCCCTTTGTACCCATGTGAACACACAGTTAACAAAAAGGGGTAGTACATCTGGTTACTTAAATTTATTGGCTGACATTTGTATTAGTTTTTTATCTTCCTGTGTGTAAATGAGAGGATGAAAATATTTATTTTGCTCACGCCTAAAAGATATTTTGAAAGCTTTTGGCCAAAAATGGTTTATTTCCTCTAAGAGAAAAAAAATACAATCACACCCAAAGCAGTGTTACCTATTTCTATGATTCAGAATAACGTTACAATTTTCAAAAAAATTTTTGAATTATCTTCAATACAATATCAAAATCAAGTGCTACAAACTCATGTTATTAATAATTAAAAAAGAAAAAGATGGCATATGTATATTTATTAACAGGTTTTTATATAGCGCCACCAGATTATATAGCACTTTACAGAGCATATTTCACATTCACATCAGTCACATTGTAGTTACATTCTAAGTACCCTAACTCATTCATACAAACACAGACAAGCAGCCAACTAACCTACCAGCATGTTTTTGGAGTGTGAGAGCAAACCAGAGCACTCAGAGGAACCCCACACAGACACGGGGACAACTCCACACAGATAAGGCCTAGTCCGGGAATCAAACTCATGACCTCAGCGCTGTGAGACACAAGTGCTAATTGCACCAAAACTTTAAATTGCAATAACACCCATAGCTTTACCGTAACCTAAATATATTTCAACATTTTTTTCCAGGTCAAAACTTAGCAATTTCTAATGGAATTTGCAACTACATGTGCAAATCTATAGATTTCAAAAAACACAATCTTGTTTGTAAAGAAACTACTTACCTGTACAGCCACCCAACTTGCATTTACAGCATGCTCCCCAAACGGCCCAAACCCTGCAATGACAATGTTCAAACAGCATACTAAATTTTAAAGGAAAATATTACATTTGGCCAATACAAAGTATCTCATTTTCCACTTTGGAAACATATGTATACAAATTTTATTTAGATAAATTTTAAACTAGTCTTAATTGCACCAATAATAAAAGTGAAAAGTTTCTCATTCTGGAGGTTCTTATGGGCATTAATTAACTATACCAAGGGTTCTCAGCCACTGGTGGTACTTGGACCATTGTCAGGTGGTACTCAGGGCAACTGGCAAGGTTTGAAAGAGGTATAATACCAAATGGCCAAGGACATCATTTATAAAAATATCTTGCTCTCTTGGGGGTTAAACAGCATATATACAATATGCACATTAAAATCACTACAACAATATGTAAACAAAAACAAAAAAAAACCCTAAATATATATGTATAGGGCATGGGTATGTATCTACATGATATGCAAAGTGGTACTTGACATGATTCCATAGTGGGTAACTGGTACTCTCCAAAAATAAAGGTTAAGAACCACTGAACTATACTGCACGCTATTGCTTTGATAAACAACTGTGAACATGTTTTCTGTTGTCAAGAGTAAGAAAATTAAAGCAAACATGCTTATAAAAAATTCAAAGTACACACATTATTTATAATTTAAAAATAAAACGGTCAAACTGTAGAATACTTTCATGGATCTATTACATTTTCTAAATTAAATTTAATTTGATAATGGGTTTACCAAATGTTATCAATAAAATGTAAATTCAGGCTTACAGCTTCATTTTGTATGTAAATAGGCACATGCTATTGATGTACTAGTACCTCATTATTGCTTTAATAGCAAAGTAAATCACATATGGTTGTAGCTATTACAAGCATTTTGAGATTAATTATCAGGATGATGGTCTGTTTGGGATTAAGTGCAGTAGGTGTATTTAGGTCAATGGAAGGCTTCATTAAGATGTGTTAGAGTAAACAATAACTCAAAAGTAATATTAAGGTAAAATCAAGTTGCTTGTCAGTATCTGATACAGTAAAATCTGTGCCTGTTATTTACTAACATAGTACTGCCATGTTATTTATTATGAAGTAACAGACAGATTTAAATTTCTATTAATCTATAACACTTTAACTAAGCAACCTCTCAACAAGAGAAATTTACCAATACGTGGCCATTAGTTAATTATAAGAACTCTACACGACACTGCATTCAGCCAGGCAACAGGGGATTGGAAGATAGCGGGAATCACTTTTTATGCAACATTTTATGAGGAATTAAGGGGAGGGGGCTGATTTTTAGAGCATGAAGGGTCTTATCTTTGGGCTATTGTTTAATAAGAATATTAATATATCTGATCTTGTATTTTAATGAAGTGGTTGGTCTGATATGCAGTAATTTTATGAAGGTGGTGGGAAGTTTGATCTTGGGTCTGACTGTTAATAAGGAGATAGAGTGGTTTTGATATTTAAAGAAAGCTTTAGCACAGTATTACAGTACTTTCGTTATTGCTTGCCTTTCTTTCTCTTTTTGTCTAATAAACAAAATGTCAGATTAGCTCTATTGTACTTGCTACGATATTGAAGAAAAAAAAAATTCTTCTGCAACAGTCCTGGCAGGGGTACAGTTGTCTGGGAGGTAGAGCGTCAGGTCTCACCGATGGGCCCAAGTACCGAACCTGCAGACAGGCACATTCATTTTATAATACATCCCTACTGGTAATGCAGTGGGAGTTTCAAACTACTCTAGTTTACAGAACAAAGTGGTCACAGGCATAAGCCACGTTTATGCAGGATGTGGCCTGGTTGAGGGTTCACAAATTACTACTGGGGAAAATTGGTACACCGTTTATGCTAAAATTTGAAAATAAATGATATGGAAGCCACTCTAGCAAACCAGTTATGTGACAGAGGGAAGCACATATACATATATCTGTTGTGCAACTTTATTTTTATATTTCTAAATGTAATTTATGCCTCAAAACAAAAGTTCTGAACACTTGTTTACAAAAGTAAAACATTAAATTTGCAGTTTACATTCGGTTATTATTAGTAAGCAATCATAAATGCTATTTCATACATAATGTAACCATTTGCACACAATGGGTCGTATCCAGACCTATGATGGTACGCTGAGCGGTTAACCCTAACTTCAGCCGGCTTAAGTGACTGTTAATACGCTGGGATGGCGGCGTTAGTACATTAATGCCGCCCTCCCAGCCTCATTATCCTCCCTCCGCCTACCTGCCATAACTTCCGCGTAGTAACGCTGGGGGACGCCCCCTCCAGCGTTACTACGCTGAAGCTACGGACGCCTGATCCAGGATCTTTTAAGACGATCTTACGCGTACGCCCGGCGTATTACCGCCGCGCCTCTGGATCAGGCCCAATGTCACACACTATCCCAATAAGAGATGTTCAGGACTGACCCAGTAGTTTTGGTATCCTTGGGCACCAGATGCATTTATGGTAGAAGACTATTTACCCCATCAACCAGGTGATAATTTAATGACATCGGTATGTAACAATGGCAATGACATATTTTACTGAAACAAATATTAACTAGTATTAGTATTAGTTGCCAAGCCACACATAGAATTCTCAGTTAGCATAAAAAAATGTGTTGGCATGACAGAAAATATATCATTCTCAACCAGGTTTTAATGACATCGGTATGTAACAATGGCAATGACATATTTTACTGAAACAAATATTAACTAGTATTAGTATTAGTTGCCATGCCACACATAGAATTCTCAGTTAGCATAAAAAAATGTGTTGGCATGACAGGACAG
>WWET01000993.1:103999-124547 GCA_011038615.1 Limnodynastes dumerilii
ATATATATATAAAGTTTACACTACTCCATTTGCTTATATGCATACCAGATGTCATAGAGACTAGGGGCTGGATTTACTAAACTTGATTTCATGTAACTTGTCGAAGATTGCATACAATCTCTGGCAAGTTTAAAATCACTGAATTTACTAAAGTAAAATCAGCAGAAAGTTGCCGTAGTATATATTGCTATGGCGAGTTTTAAAAGGCTGACCACTATACAGCGATTTGTAAAATCTCTGTAAACTCGCTTATAACTCCGGCAAGAAAATAGAGGTGGATGTGAGCGTTGATTTTCTAGAAATTGGCTCTTACTTTGTAAAAGAAAAAAAACCTTAAGATTAAGTCAAATTCCTGCCACGCCATGCTATTAACCCTTAGCATGCTGCGGCATATAGTACTAGAAAGAACAGCATGCCCGTGTATTGCAGGGCATGCTGTGCCTTTTAGTACCGTACACGGCAGCATGCCAAGGGTTAATAGCATGCCGCTCCATAAATCATGTCACCCATCATAATTAAATGCCTAATCTGGTCCCCTGTTATGATATAAGCATCATCTGGTCCCCTGTTATAAATATAAGCATCATCTGGTATCCCATTAGAAATATAATCATCACCTGGTCCACTGTGTATTTTAATAATTGATAATGTCCTCCGGTTCTTTATATAAAGTAATGCTGCCCACCTTTACCTTAATGTGTTATTATGATTATAATGCAAAGATATAAAAATATATATATTTTTTTAAATTTAAGTATTTTAAATATTTAAAATATTGTTTTATACTCACAGTTATGTCTTCTATCTTTACAGATAACTTCGGGACTCATGCAATGCAATGCTCCTTCCTCCTGGCTGTCCTTACGGCTAATGATTCCTGTTACTAATGGGCCCCTATTTATACCCTGTGACAAGTATCCATTGGTGATACCTCATGCCGCTCTACCTTGGCCTCTCCTTTATGTCAAACCCTCCACTGGCTTCCTGTCTGCTTCAGACCTCTCTTTAAACTCCTTACCCTCACCTTTAAGGCCATCTCATCCACTGCTCCTTACCTCTCTTTCCTCATCTCCATGCACACCCTTTCCCGCCCTCTCCATTCTGCTAACCACCACTGTCTGATTTCCCTGCTGATCACCACATGTCCAGGACTTGTCCCTTGCATTACCTCTGCACTAGAATGACCTCCCTTTTTCAATCAGACTCTCGCCCACGTTGCAGGTCTTCAAGTGCTCACTCAAAACACAACTCTTCAAGCTAGCCTACCCCCCCCGCCCCCGCCACTTAACATCCTCACTGCATCCTACATCTATCCCTTCTTCTCCTTCCTTCCTTCTCTCCTCCACTCACCCCAGCAGTCCAATTCCTTCCCCCTCCTTATGTCTTCTGTATGTTCATCCCTTCCATCCTAAAATAAAATACTTTTAGGACCCTCCAGTTAGAAACGATAGGTTGCTGTTTTCTAAGTGTGCGCATACCATCGTGACCATAACAATTTGTGCTTGGTTTCTCCATCCTAGTGTTCCCTTCTCTACCACTCCCCCCTCACTTCGTACCCACTTGTCCCCTTCTGCTACCCTTTTACCCCATCCTCACCTGGTGGCTCCCTCTCAAGTTCTCACTGCGACTTCTCCTCCCTGATCTATCAAGCTTGACACCACACATTTTGCCTTGCTGTCTGTGCTTGCTTAACTTTATTGTATTTTTGGAATATTTATTTATATGATATTTATTCATATTATTTATATTGTGTTTTATTATGTACTATGCTGTCCATCAATGCCCTGTATGTCTGTACTGTATTTTGTTGTTGTATTTTGTATGGCGATGCGGCCACTTTGTGGTGCCTTATAAATAAACAATAATAATATATAATAATCTAATGCAGTACGTTCAATACAACAAAATAATTAGAATTGAATTAATATATGGGTATAATAAATAAAAAGTAATAAAAGCTTATCTGACCCTGTCACCGGAAGGTGGGAAGTTACCCTCAATCAACTTTAGGGTCAATGATTTCTGAAGGTATAGCATTGAAATATCACATTTCTGGCAGGGGCCAGTAACAGAGATGGAGGAACAAAGATTCCCTATGAGGGAAATAGATGATTGTAAATAAAAGAATAGGGAGCGACTTTTGCCCTTTAAATATCCTGTTTGCTGTCAAAGTGTTTTACAATTTCTCCCTGATGAAGTCACTTGGTTAATCTCTTAAGTAAATTAATCTAGTAAGCTTTGTTTCCTTCTTTCTGTACTTACTCCTATTTGGTACATGCGCTCCCTCCTAAAAATAGTTGTAAGGATAGCTTTGGATCAGCTGCTATAGTGCTAAGAGCGCTAGTAACCAGTTACGGTCTTCTGCCTAAAGACCAGTCAGAATAACAAAAGATACAAAGAACTAGTCAGTGCTAGGACTTATTAGAAAAATTGTAAACCAGAGAACACGTTACTTTTACTTAAGAAGCAGTTTTATTAATAATACACTCAATCAATATATTATAATTCAAAATTTAAAACCTAGAAATGACATATGACGACAAAGATGCTCAGTTTCTTTGTAAACAATGAGAAAAGTCTGAAATTGAATACCTTTAGCAGAGGACGGTACTGCTATTGTTGGTGTAACAGGTGGACAAAGTTCTGATCACCACCCCGTGGAACTAGTAATATCAAATTCTAATTGCTAATAAGCTGGTTATATCAGCGTTACGAGATTGCATATATATCTCTATATCTCTCTGTAACTGAATCTGAATTAGGATAGGAGGTCCTACTATATCTTTCAACTATAAGTCTGTACTACATTGCACCTATTTGCACCTTTACTAGGTTACTGTATTATTTAAATATTACAATTTTTTTATTTTTTTTTATAGATTCTTTATTTTTGACAATTTTCCATTTTTAGAAGACAATACAAACATTGATCTGACAATTGCCATTGTAACAAACAGGCGAGGTCCAATTCTAGAGCGCATGTATAGATAAAAGTTTGTCTTTAGAACCTACTGATATCTTATCAAACTCTGTTAAACTTATAATAATTAAATCTGAGTAATGGACTGACATATTTAGGACAAAGGGGCTGATTCAGAGATGCACTTACACCTTTTTTTAGGTGCAAGTGTACAGCTCGACTAAACCATTTTTCAAAGTAAGAGGTGTTAATTAATTTTAAAAAAATTTGCATGTAGGCAGAATACATTACTTTTACACATAGAACTCAGATATTGCATAGCTTTATGTTTATTCTATAAAATAGAGTTGAGCTAAGAAAATTCACCTCCTAATTTTAATTCTGGTTTTACAATTTAAATCTGCCTCCCCTTGCAATTCAACATGGTATTGCTCAGGTCTACACTAAAAAATCAGCCCCAAAGACTTCATAGAAGACCCGGGAAAAACACATAGGAAGAGAAAGCTCATTTATTTGCATAAAAGAGTAAACATTTGGCAACCTAGGGAGCTCATAGCAGGAGATTCATCTAGATAAGGTAGAGTAGCAGGAGCTTAGATGACTTCATTGGCTGGAGGATAAAGAATTGGACAAGGGGAAGGATGGGGATGACTTAAATTCCAACCATTGCTGTGAAAATTTTGGCCTGGTCAGGGGAGGTGAAAATAAAATCATCCATTGCCATATAAAAAATCGATTCGTTGAACCCATTTAACAATGGATGGGGGAAGATCTGACTTCCAGTGTCTCGGAATCAGGTATTTTGTGGCATTGTTAAGATGTTTGAGAAGAGATTTTTTTGTAATGGGAGAGGGGCATGTCAGAGAAGGAAAGGAGACAAAATTCCGGGGAGGTCGAAACATCAGAACCAAGAATTAGTTTAGATAGGTGGATGATTTGGTTCCAAAAGTGAACAATTTTCGAGCAGGACCACCATATATATATGGTCCCTACTTCCTGGTCGCACCGCCAGCAGGTGGCCGAGATGGTAGGGAAGATCTTATGTAATATGGCCGGAACTCTATACCACCTAGACAGGATTTTGTGTTGCGTTTCTATAATTGCAAGGCTCGGTGAGCATGCCTGAGTCATCTGGAAAATCTTTGTCCAGGTTTCCTCACTGAAAGCTCCAGGGAGGTCTCTTTCCTAAGCTTCTACAAGAAGTACGGAGTCTGTGAAGCTTAGCTCAGTAATGAGCCCGTAGTCAGATAATGCGATGTCGTTGGAGAGCAGGAGCCATACAGAGGCTTTCAAATGGGGAAAGAGGCCTGGAGAAATTAGATCGGTTGACTCCGGTTCTGAAGTAGTGTTGGAGTTGAAGGTAGCCCCAAAAATCCTTCTGTAGTAGGGAAAAGGTATCCTTCAAGTCCACAAAAGTGAGGAGGCTTCCCCTCTCACCAGCTGTTGAGTCCCGCCTCCTTTCACCTGGAAAGATACTTGGAGCTAAACTTGGAGGAAAATCAGTATTGTGTGTGAGTGGAGAGAGGGGTGAGGAAATAGTTGTTTTGTCGTGGAGGTGCTTCCAACATTATAGTGTCGGGTTGATGGTGGAATGTTTAGAACAAGGGATAGATATGAGCCAAGGTAGGAACTGGAGCGGTATGGGGGAGTGTAGATTTTCCAAAGCGGACCATTGGTTGTGTTTGCCTGGCCGGGACCACCTAGGATTCTCGCTAACATGGAAATATTACTATTTTAATTGTTTACAATGATACTGAACATCTTGGTCTTCATATGTAATTTCTAAATTTAAAATTTTAATATATTGATTGGGTGTATTATTACTAAAACAGTTTCTTATGTAAAAGTAACATGTTCTCTGGTTTACAGTTTTTCTAATAACAGGTCCTAGTGCTGACTAGCTCTTTGTAATAGTTCTCTAATAACAGGAAACCAAAAACTTTTCCCACTGACTGTTTAAATGATTATTGACTCTTCACTGGAATGATCTCTAATACATTGTATTTGAACAGAGTGCTAGATTATTCTTTTGCCTTTGCTCTGGACTATCCCCTACATGCTTTCCATGATTCTCTATGTTCTGGCCACTGTTTAACCCTATGCATATTTAAGAAATATAACGGGTTGCCTACTTGCATTCAGAAAATGGTGTTATTTAAGGTTTGCTGGTGCACGGTTCTAAACTGTGCTCACATTTTTCACACAGTTTTCAAATAGTCCAGAAGTACATTTACCAGAAACTGCTGACCAACACTGTACCAATGTTATGGGTGCAATGTGTACACTTAATTTAGTAATGACTAAATCGTAAAAGTTTGTACCCAGCTTAATATAGCAAAGATTTCACTTTTGAGAGAATTACTGATGAATGATAACATGCTGTTGCTAAGCAGTATAATTTCTATGTTTTCTAGCAATTGCCACGTTAAAAAAAGTGAAGTATTGCCGTTTTGTCCCGACTAGATGCCTAGCAGCTGGGACAAAATGGGGCTTTTCCTGCTGGGTCTCCAGCCCATTGGCGGTTTGGGGCTAGCGTGCACTGAAAGAATAGAAGGCAGAAGACTTTAAAAGGGAAGTAAATTGAGTGGAAAATGTAATCATTTCATTATACTTTATTACATTTTTTTATAATGATCACTTAAGCTGGCCACAGACTAGAACAATTATTGCCATGATTATTGTATATTGGACCAAAAAAAATCAGTGGGCAGTGTGTGGGCAAGAGTTTTATTTTCAAATACAGATAAAACTGACAAAAAACAATAGGGTCTGATTAACTGATAGTTCAGGATTCCTGGCTACAATTTGTTGAAGTTTGTGAGGTGTTTTAGCGCTGTGTCCTTTTACCCTTTATGTTCCAAACAAACACTGAACACAGAGGGAGAGTGGACGTAGCACTGCAGAACCCCTCACCCTGGCAGGCTGCAGTGCAAATAGGCTAACTGCATGGGTCTCCTGAAGCATAATTGATCCCAGCAGGAAAAGTGCATGGTGGCGATTTTTCAAAAGGCTATATTTTATTTTATATGGACAATATGAATGTGAATGACCACATACAATTGCTTGTAAAATAAAACTGGAACGATTTAAACAAAGTATTGTTTATAGCAGACATTGGGCTGATCCAGAGTATAAGAGTACACCATAGCTTGATGACTGTTGCAGAAAGGTAGAATTATACCTGATAATTGTATTTTCCTGAATCTTGTTGGCAGCATAGCCATTTCCCTCCCTGTATAATTGGTGACATTTTTCTGTGTAACCTGTGTTTTATTATAGCTAGAGAAAGTGAAGACAAGGAACACCGGAGCAGGGGCATATTTATACGTATCCGGTGTGTCTTTTTTCTTTTCCTGTATTGGCTCCCGCACCGAGGAAACTACCCTATGTGCTATGCTGCCAACAAGTGAAAGGGAAAAAATAGCCTATATAGACTCATGGATTGACCATGTTATCCGTTAGTGGTAGATAACTCATCCCAGTGTGGTAAAAGGAAACAAGATGGTATAGACTAAAATTAATCATACATTATAAAAGAAAAAAGAAAAACAGAGTTATGTAGGCATAAAGGACTGGATCCAAAAGTAATAAAGTCAGGAGATGTACACACGTAATTTGCGTAAGTCCCCCAACAAGTAATATGGGTATGCATTGATCCACGTTCGTAAGAATGTGGATCAATGCGCAACAGTTAAGGTAGGGTTCTAAACACGCAAGTGTCCAAAACTACTACCGATAGAGGGGAGTGACGGGGCGTGCACTCCACTCTACCTTATGTAAATTCAGACCCCCGCACGTATGTAAAGCGTGAGAGGGTCTGAATCTGGTCCAAAATGTGTATATAAAAGTATGCTAATGATTATAACAACAAAACTACCAAGTTCATGTATTGGAGAAACTGTCTATTAGTACCTAGATAATATTGTTTGCTTGACTCCTCCAAGGCAGCATACACTGAAGGGTTAACGTTCCCCTCTTGGAGCTAGGACAGGAAATCAAGACGACACCTTGGCGTATATAACTAGCATCCCCCTTGCCTCTGGGGTCTTCCCACTTCATAAAGCTAAAAAAAAACAACAACTTATAAAAACATTAATTCAAATTATTCATAAGTCATAAACAAAAGAGAGGGAATATATATGTATGCTGCCTTGGAGGAGTCAAGAAAACAATATTATCCAGGTACTAATATACCATTTCCTCCTCCTCCACCATAAGGCAGCTTACAAAAAGTCATACCCAAGCAGTTAAACTTCACCGGGAGGGCTGACCAAAAATGAAACTTATGTACGGAGAAATATTTGTATACTCTTTCTTTAACTGTATCTCTCTCTACACCAAAGCATTTGTAGCTCAGAAATCCTCATTGTGGAAGTAAATGTAAATAAAACGTTTAAAGTTAGAAATTATAAGGACATTTCCTCTGAAGACTCAAAAGGAGTTGAGTCAGATACTTGGAAACTAAATTTAAGGACACCTGCAGATACCTATTCACAAATATGTTCTTTGCCAATTCCATATCTAACATAGTACTAAGGGTGGACACCTGGACCTTTAAGGAGCTGGCAACTAACTCCTTTTCTAGACCCCTTTTGCTGACGGAAACTTTGTCAGGTAGAATTTGATCGTCTGGGCACCCCCTTTAAGTCACCTAGGGGCGCACCCTGTGGAATTGCATGGCTCACCCGCCAGCTAAAACAATCCTGGTCTGATAAAATTTGTAATAGTCTATGAGGTTGATCTACTTGTTCCAGGGATCAATTGCTATTCCTCTTTTGAGACAAAAGCAACTTTTGTCTGTCCCTACTTCGCAATGAGAGCCATTGCAGTAGGGAATCGTAACACTCAGGGCGCAGAGAGATGATTTGCATCTTGCCCACTTTCACAAAGGCATAACCCAGGCTACATCAAGATGGCCGCCGCTATTGCTCCTCTAGTACCCAAAGCAAGCGGCAGCCACTGCAATGTCACTTCCACCTGCCCTCAGTGGCGTAGGGGCAGGCATACAAGGGCATTCTGTCAAACAGAAAACACCATAGGCCAGTCCTCAAACTCGATACACGCTCCAGGATGGATATATGGATGCAAGGCATTTGTGCAAGTCCCCTGACTAGGAACATTGGCACATGCGCGCACCAGATGTTCCACAAGTGTACCTTCAGACGTACCGAAGTTACATACGTATGAAAGTTATGATGAAGAGGCCGTCCCTTCATTTACGAATGCCTTATATCCACAATACAGGTGGGGAGCAGCACAGTTACGATATAATCCGCGTTCGTACGGACACAGATCAAGTCGTAACACTTACGGTAGCCTTCTGGACACGCAATTGTCCATATTTACTACCGTTAGAGGGGAGTGCCGGGAGCGTACACTCCCCTCTACACGGATTAATTACAGACCCCCGCACACACACAAAATGTACAGGGGTCTGGATCTAGCCCCATGTCAGTAAATTATTATAAATTCACCTTTGTGCATGTCAACAACATTCATAGGACCCTTCATGGGCTGGTGATTCTGTGCGGTTGCAGTCCCCGGTTAGAACATGTGTTTTCCGAAATAGGGATATCCGAAAGTTCCTTTTCGGATGTCCCCATTCCGAATACTTACCAGTTTCTAATATTTTTTTCAGAATGGGTAGTATGCTGATCAGCATACTTCACCCATTCACATTCGCAAATTCCGCAGCCGCCGATATCCCTCCTCCGCTGCTGCTATCGCCGGACCGAGGGAAAGGTGAGTAACCTCTCCGTGCGGGGTGGGGAGGATAAGGGTCAGGCTGCAGGGGAGGGAGGGTTAGGGTCAGGCTGCAGGGAAGGGACAATTAGGGTCAGGCAGCGGGAGATGGTGGGCTAGGGTCAGGCTGGCAGGAAAGGAGGGTTAGGGTTAGAATTAGGGAAAGGAGTGGGGGACTTTTTTTTTTTTTTTTTACTTACTTTTCTGAGCACCGAAAGCTTGGCGCTCTGTGGATCGATTGCTATGCCTCCTCGAGGTATATGCAATCGAAATCCCAGCCATTTCGAAACTGGCTGGGAGGAAACGGCCCTATCGAAATAGGGCTGCTCTAACCGGGGACCCAGGTCAAAATCTGAAATCATTAAATATGGTGATCAAAGTAGAATAACTAAGATATTAGTTCTTGTGAGATTAGTAAGGAGATAATTAAAATATAGCAAATATAATGCTCTACTATAACATTTTTATGGCCCTGGGTCACCCATTTCTAGGCCTGTTCAAGCCATGCAAAGAATTGAGGGGAGCAATGCACAACTGCACCACTTCAATTAACAATGCAGAGACAGACACTGCCTGGTTCAACGCTACTGCTAATAACATTCTGCGGCAGCTAGCCATGCAATGTCTGTCATGCTTCTACAAGCACTGGCTGGAAACAGTTGGGAGACAGGGTAAAAATCCCCAGCTGATGTGACATAGCATTCTGCCAACAATAGGTGTATATTATTTATTATTTTAAGTGGGTGCCAATGTTGCCTATTGGAAAAGCAGTCCATGGGTGAAGTCCCAGACCAGCATACTGCCTAGAGCTCCATGAGGTCTAAATCTGGCCTGTTTCTCTGATTGACAGTACAGTATTATACGGTAACTGTAGGACTCCACTACTTCCCCCTAAATACCAAAAGGAACAGTTCAGTACACTTAATTTAGATAACTGACGTGTGAAAACACATTATTCACTTAAAAAAAATAAGTTATTTTATGTTGTCTTTAATGGTTACACCTGAAAAATTCATATAAAAATTTAACAGACCAATAACAGATCCTTATATACAGCATAGAAGGAAAGAGCACCAACAAATAATTTAAACAATAAAAGAAAACCAAACAAACATTTTATAAGTTCTCTTAAAAAACAATCACACTGAATACAGGATTCATTTAACATACAATAATATATAAAAGGAGTAGCTGATTGACAATCAACTCCATATACAGATTTATTAGAAAAATAATACAACCCAAAAATATTTACATCAGCTTTTCTATATCATTATTTTTGACAGTCATTGTGACAACTTAGAATTCACTTTTTGCCAAATGATTCTTGTCAACAGCAGTAAACATGACACAAACTCCGGCTGAGATGAACAAGTGTATCACTTCATAGAGCAGCTTAGGAGAAAAGACACTCCAAATGAACAAGTGGTAACGAAGAGCAGTGACCAGCAAAATGTAAACGGTGACCGGGAGGGAACGAATGATTGCGTAGCAGTAACAGCCATGAGCTATAGAAGTTGAAGCCCTGTAAATAAGATTTGTAAAAATATTTTAGAGCAAGTAGTCATAGTTTCTGTTACTTAAGAGGTGCTGTAATTTCTAAAGATTCAGGGACAAAAATGTAGGTTCATATGACAAGCACACTGTACCATGTGATAAATTTCATCAGGAGACTTTTAGTAAGATTTTTGTAACTCTTAAATCCTATTGTCCTTGTATAACTAACAACATATAACCACAATATTGTAGGTACTATAACATATGGTATGGGAATAGGTCAGGCCTCAACAAATATTGGGCGCACAGAGTGATATTTGAGGAGCAATCATGGCGGTTAAACAGAGAGAAGCTCCCAGCAGTGCAACACAAATGACCATTGGCATTGAGCTGCTGGGAGCTTCTTTCCCAGCAGTTCCTGCAGGCTATACTTTTCCCCATTTCCTGTCAGATGTTTAAGTGGTAGTCAATGAAAAAGGACCAAATATAAACTTCCAAACAATCCCAAAGTCTTCTTTTCTCAGCAAGCCAGCACTGAAGAGGGTGGTAAGTCAGAAGATTCAAAGACAGTTAATGCATGTGAACGGGGTCAAAATAATGTTGGCAACATGGATATATTTTTTTGTAATTATATAGTTAACAGAATAACAACAGGCTGTGTTTGTGTTTATATTGGAAGATTGCTGCCATTTCCTAGGGAATCTATAGGCACTTTCTCATTTATAGCAGCAAAACAAACAGCGCAGCCAATTAAACTACCAGTATGTTTTTGGCAAGTGGGAGGGAAGTACAAGGCTTCTCTATTTTGGTGGTTCTAACTCTTAAAATCATATATCATGTATTTTTAAATTGAGAGCTTACCCCCGGAAGAGGTCCCCAAGTCTCTAAAACAGCCACTCTGAGACAGCACCCCCTGTCAGCTACTATCCCAGACATGCTTTAAAACACACATCCAAGATGGTGGTTGCTCAAATCAATCTATAAGGTAATTATACAGTAGGTGCGCAAAGCAAGGGGAACAAAACAAGGCCTGGCACTCTAGCAATCACCCAGTAACTAACCATAACCTTCTATCTTTAAAATAAAAGTCAGATAATTAGTTACATACATCTGCAGATATATGTTAAGCCACCAGCCACTTACAAGGCTTCTGTATTTTGGTGGTCCAAAATACGCTCAGCCACTCTGAGACAGCACTCCCTGTGAGCTCTCAATTTAAAAATACATGATATATGACCCAAAGTTAGGACCACCAAAATAGAGAAGCCTTGTAAATGGTTGGTGGCTTAACATATATATCTGCAGATGTATGGAACTAATTCTTGTTTTGTGTGTGTATATATATATATATATATATATATATATACACACATACTACTCTGACTACTCTGTCATCTATAGAAGATACATGCCTCATTTATCTGCTAGGCTTGCAAGAGAGTAGCATTGAAATACAATATAATTCCCTAAAATTCTAAAATCCTTCAGTTATACAGTAGTCAGAACTCTGAATTAAAGATCACAAAAAGCAACAACTTTTAAATATATTATGACATTTTATAATTTTCTAAACTATGTGATTACCTGTTTGTTTGTCCACTTAGATAACACAATAAGTGAATTGACCAAAGCAAGGGTCCACTGTAAGTCACAAATGCAGTAAGGAAAATAGCTGGGATCTCCACATAGTTATCCAGACCAACAAAACCAGCTGATACATCCACAGTACTTATGGTATTTGAGTTGCCCTAAAGGGAAAGAATTTTTTTTTTTTTTAAATATAAGGATGAGATTCAATTGTAATTGAATGTACCGTATTTTTCAAATCAGTTCACTGGAACAGGACCTAGAAAATCCTTTTCTTTTCAATGTCCCTGCCATGTGTGCCTGATGTTTATAGCACCTCTACTGCTCTCTTCCCAATCCCGAGTTAACTTATTATAGACAGAACACATAGGAGACCCAAATACCCAAAATGCCAATGTGTGCAGACCATTATACAGATAGTAATAGCAGGTCTTTCTGGTTAATTTACAACTTATTTTACTTTATTCTGGTTTCTGGTTTTTTTTACTGATAGTTCTGATTAGTGGCACATTATCAGAATTTACAAACATAAAAAATAAATTAAGGATTATTTGACTGAATTTTACATGTTTAAGCTATGTTTTTTCTATTTATTACAGACATAATTGTTGTTCTCAAACAGGTATTGCTAGACACAATAAAATGTATTGAAATATACTGAAACTTAATATTCCCAGTGTAACTTAAGACTGGATCCAGAATCATGCAACATGGCTGTTTTATGACTATTAGCATTGGAAAAAACAGCTTTTGCGAGTTGTGCATGCAGTGCCAAGAATGGTTCACAATTCGCACTAATCAATATTGCCATTTTTTTCCTGACAGGTTCTGATAAAAGTATGGGTTGCAGTCGCCCTAAGATAGGTTTCCTGAGTTAGAACTCTGCAAGTGGTGGCAGTGGTCTACCATGTGCTCACATAGATGCATGGAAACAGCAAAAGGATTTGCAGAGATCTCCAAATGCAGTGATTGTCAATCTGGATCCAAACATGACTATCATCCCAAATTAACACAATTTTTGAGGGAGCACTAGGTGAAACTGTTATATAACTGTTTCAGAAGCACCCATAAAAACTATTATTTTTCATTTTTATTGTCTGCCTTTGTGCAGTTTGGACCTTCCTTGCACTCCAAATTATGATTTGTCTGTTCAGCATAGCCACTTAAGATACCAATTGCTAAGAACGACTGATAACCTTTAATAAAAGTTTACCTAGATGTCAAGATGCATAAAGTGTGACATACCTGGAAGAAAAAAAAAGCCTGTCCAAACCAATAGTGCATTATAGTGATTTGAGCTGCATCAAATTCCAAAAGCTTCAAGATGAACACAGTTAATATTATCTGGATCAGAAGGCAAAATACTAGCACCACAAGGTTGTGTGGTCTGAACAAAAGTGCTGTTAGAAGAATAAAGCCACTGTATACTTCCCATAAACCAACAGACTTTGCTTTAGAATCTGTGTAAATAACATGAGATTTCAACAGGTCCTTTATTCCAGTTATTAGAATTCCAAGAACAAATATGTAGACAAAACGAGCTTCTGTGATTCCTCTGTAGAGATTAACGAAAATAAATACCGGTTACAAATTGTACATCATGAACAAATATTTAGCAAGGATTACAATTTAGTTAAACTAAATAAATGTTAGTTTCTTTAAATTCTATCCTTTGATAATAAATATCATTCTAGGCTATATCTTATAGTCATTAAAATAAAAATAAAAAATATAAAAACCACATGTGGGTATCTCTAAGTTTGAGGTATTCAGTAAGAAAATCTAATAAAAACCTATTTTGATTGACATTAAAATGATATTACAATTTTTTTGCCTGCATGTGTCTTAGTTGCCTTTTGGGGGTATTCAAACATATTTGAGTAATGTATAAATAGTAATCCCATTGGATCCTGCTCCACATTTTGTACAGTCCATGTGTGAGTTGTAAGTCAATCATGCAAAAAATTACAAGCTTAACATGGACAAAACTGAAATCATAGCTTTCCTTCCTTCACATATCCCCTCTACCCCTACTATCTGCATTACTATCGGCAACTCCACGATCTTCTCCTCCGCCCAATCCCGCTGCCTTGGCATCATCCTTGACTCCTTACATTCCTTTACCCCCACATCCATGCCATCTCACTGTCCTGCCGCCTTCACCTCCACAACTTAGCTCACATCAGACACTTCTTAACCGCAGATGACAATAATACACTTTTTCAATCTCTCATTATCTCCCATCTCGACTACTGCAACATTCTTCTCTCCAACCTTCCTCTGGTCCATCTTGCTCTCCTACAATCCATACTAAATGCTGCAGCCAGGCTCATCTTCCTCTCCAAACGCACTGCCTCTACTTCCCCTCTCTGTCAATCTCTACACTGGCTTCCTGGCCCTTTCAGAATTCTTTTCAAGCTCCTCAACACAACTTACAAGACTTTCTCCTCCTCCACCGCTCCCTACCTCTCCTCCTTTATCTCCATCCACACTCCCTCCTGTCCCCTCCGCTCTGCTGGTGTCCCTCGACTCAACTTCAACCTGATAACTACCTCTCAGTCCCGCATCCAAGACTTCTCACAGGCTGCCCCTCTCCATTGGAACAACCTAACACTTCCTATCAGGCAATCCAGCACCCTCCAAAACTTCAAACGCTCCCTTAAAACACACTTCTTCAGGCTAGCCTACCCTTCCTGCACCTAAGCTTACCTGCCCTCCCCATCTTCATCACTGAGCCTCCTGTTTGTTCACCCTCTCTCATTTAGCATGTTAGCTTTTATGAGCAGGGTCCTCCTCCCTCCTGTCATCATCCCTCTACTCTGTCATCATCTCTTCCCACCTTTTTCTCTCTACTGTATCTCTCATCTGCTCCTACACACACATCCAGCATCTTTAGTTTCCTTACATATTCTGCTATTTTTGTACTTTATTTAATTTTTGCATGTATTGTATTCCTTATTCATGTTTTTATACCCTCTGTTAATTATTGTATTGTCTATATAACTATTGGCTTTGCTATTGCCTCTGTATGGTACTGCGGATACCGTGTGGCACCTTATAAATAAACGTTAATAATAATAATAATATCGCCACAAATTCAGAGACATATCTATGAAAGCCTCTGTAGCACCCATTGGTATGAGACACTGTTCCTATTGGGAGACTCCCCCTCTTAGCCTTAGAATTTTTACTTTGTTTTTCCAGAGACGTTTAGTTTTGAAACCTAGAGGCCATTTATTTCTTCTACTTCCAATGTATTGTAACTTATATGGAAATTAAATGTATTTGTGTACTGGGGGCTACAATTGTGGACTGCCTTTTGTCTTTTACTCTGCATACAACCTGAACAAGTTATGATAATGACATTTCATGTTGAAATAATAATTCATTTTATTTTTGCTCCAATAAAAAAAGTTTACAAAAAAACAAACAAAACAATAAGATAGAAGACTGTTAATTGCAGCACATTTCAGAGAAAGTGCCAACACAAAAAGCTAACAAAATTAATATAGACAGAAGACTAAATTTATCTCTGTATATTTGCAGTAATGACCACACAAGGCCAGGCTAAAACAAAGACTCTATATATATATATATATAATAAAATTTCGCCTAATAGAAATTTTGATTTTATTAAGCAAACTATTTTTATTTACATTTAGCCACAAGAAATTGACAGAAATGCAGTTTACAGAAGGGTATGTGTATTGCATTGCCTCAGCAATTAGTTTGTAACAAAACGGTAAAAACAGTATTTCGATTTTTGCAACATGTGTTTTTACAATGAGTAATTATCTACTGTGATATTACTCAAAGAAAAATATCAGTCACATACTTACTTCGTGATTTCTTTAGTATTGTGTTGCCATGGATACAACACATGTCCTATAGCTGCTCTGTAACAGTACACGCCCAGTAGTCCAAACATCAAAGCTACTTTAGATACTAAAGAACATTTTCCTTGAATTAAAATAAATATCATGACTAAGCAGACTGCTACTAAAAATGACAGTTCCGCCTTGTGTTCAGAGCTGTAAATAAAAACAAGAATATACACTGAGCTCAATGGCATACACACAGTAAAACAGTATTCACCAATATTGTTAATGTTAATATTTTACATATAATAAGACCTTATAATAAAACATTAACATTGTTTTGCAATGTGAAACCCAGTGTTCACTCTGCATGCATCCATGCCAACCAATCGGATTGTATTCCCGCCCATCTATTATACATAAGAGCAATGACCCTTCCAATCTGAGGGCTGGGTTATGTTTTAGTCACCTATCCAGACATAAGCACTTCTGAATATTTTCTATGGAATTCCATCTGTGGGAGTGTCTGCAAAGTGCTGGCCAGCATTTGCAGATCTATGCAAATCTTTTGCTTGGGGATCTGATCTATTATACAGTGTTCACACTGCCGCCCTGGGATTTTAGATCCGGGCTATTGCCGGGGCACACATCAGCCTAGCAGCTCACACTGCTGCTTAGACCCGGAAAATTCCCGGGTCAGGGCCGTTCACACTGAACACGGGTCTGCCCTGCCATTAGTGTGAGTAATCATAAGAAGAGCTGCGACAAGCTGAGAAAAGATTTAAACTATTTAGCTCATACAAAATAGGTAAAAGTTCAACTTATATGTACTGGTTGGCAAAGGAGGTTAATACTTTTCAAATATCACAATTGCATTGCATAATTGCATTTTGACTAATATAACAAAAAGTTTAAAATATGTGCATACCTTTGGGGCATGGTCATGACATGACTATTTCACACAATAGTTTAATATCCTTAATCAAAGGTTATTCAAAGTGTATGTAAATAAATGTAAAAAAGACAAAAGAAACATTTATAGCTTTTATATAATGGTGGAAATAAATGTATGCAAATTCACACCTGGCATGTGTGCTCAACTCCATGCACCCAGGTATAGTAATATGGATTCCTACCGCCAGAGTGACGCATAAAAGCTTAACGCCGTATGGCCTGGCTGGATCTAAGCATCAGCGGAGCATAGCTATTAGCATTTTCCAAATGTTAACATGTAATTCTCCCACAAATATTGCACTAAAATTGTAAAAGAGTCTCTTTATGATTAAAACAAAGGACAAAAATTATATGTTTAACAATGACAAATTTCCTATCTATCATAAAATAAGATAATGCTGGATAGACCGCAAAGGGAAAAAAAAAAAAAAGCAAACCCAGAATACCTTGTCAACCAGTGTCCAAAATCTGGTCGATGTATCCACTGAATTCCAGTCTGATTTAGGGGACGTAACAAGCGACAACATATAAGGATAAGGCCAGGACTGGATAATGCAATCCATTTTTCGTTGTCTCTTATAAAACGAGTTATAATTGGCAACGTTTCCTCTCTTAACTCCTTCTTATGGGAGTCATAAATCTCATTTATGTATACATCTTCCTGCTTTGCATGGTCAAAAACTGTAGAATCCGCTTGATTTCCTTTCTTCACCAGAAAGTATTTTCTACACATTTCCTGGGATAAAGCTAGACACAAAGTACTAACAAGAAAATACCAGGTCTGATGTTCTTCCTCAATGAAGCTACTTGCTCCCATGCTTAAAACATGACCTAATGTTCCCACCAATAGAAGTAGGTCCAGTTCTGACCATGTGGAAGTGCTGGCGTTCGGTTTCTAAAAACATAAAAAGTATCTTGTTAAAATGACACTGTGATGATAAGGGTTTATTCTCATTGGGGTAGATCCAGAACGTCCGTGCGTGAATTTACGCTAGCCGCTAGCGTAAATCCAGACATTATTACTTACAGCACATGTGCATGTCAGTTGTTATGCCACGTAAGTCGTAGCGTAAGGAGCAGACACGTATCAGTAGCGTATCAACGTACGAGGGGGCGTGCCAGCCATATGCCACCAGTATTTACGCTTCGAAGGCGGGGTGAAGCATTTAAATCGTACAGTATGGGTGTGCTTAGCTGCGTAGTTACGTGTGTGAAGTCCGTTGGCTGGTGGTTACGCAGAGTAAAGTTAAGGTAGGGTATGGAAAGCGTAAGGCGCCTAAAATACGTACATGAGAGGGGTGTGCTGAGGAGAGTGCATCGAAGGTACGCTAGCGTAAGAACGCAGAATAGTAAAAGCGTAGCTCTGGATCTGGCACACTGTCTGTTATATAAAGTCAAATTGCAAAAACAAAAGAGAATATAATATGCACTTTTCAATAATGTATGAGTATATTCCAGAATCAGATACATACTGTATGCAGAGAACTAGTTGCATGTGTAGGATGATAAAGCACAGATACCAGAAAACGGCCATTATTTTCTTATGACAAATTGCTAACAAAAGTTAATTAACAGAAAAACAGCCTAGTAAAGGTGTGGCACTGTGTTTTGGTTGCAGGGCCAGCTGGCTCCGTAACTCACCAGGCCCCATAGCAATCATTGCACCTTCTATAGTTACGCCCTTGTTCTGATCCATTATCTTTTATCAGTATTTGTCTCCTTACTCTCCCCTACAGTCTGTGCTATTCTATAACTCACTCTCCATAATTTGCTTACCTCATTGTTCTCTGCGCTGCTTTTAACACTTTCCTGCTCTTTATCGAACTCCATTTCTTACTCACACTCCATTTCCTACTTACCACTCCTATTCACCTCCCCCTCCTCTTCCATCTTACTGTATTTCTCTGCCTGCTTCACTCTCTCTCTAGCTACCTATCAGCTGCTGTGTCTAGCTGCCTAGTCTAGACTTATCAGGCGCCCTAAACCTCTCTCACCTTGATTTCTCTTTTCTTTGTCTTCTGTCATCTTGCCCACGTCATGACTTGAAGCTCTCCTCTCCTGAACCCTGATTCCCACCCTCCTTAACCCTGCTTCTCCAGGTCTCATTCCTATCCTAACCTTCCACTTCGTGCCCACCTCAGACCTCTCACCCCCCCCCCCCCCCCCACATACCCCCCCCCCCCCCCAACTAACCCGCCAACCTCATTTGTATTTCCCAACTCCCCATGCTCCTCTTCTTTTGTGCTCTCTGGAAAGCCAGATCCATCAGTAACAAGCTCTCATCCATACATGACCTGTTCATCTAGAATTCCTTTAACCTCAACTCTGCCTCCAGGCTCATTTTCCTCTCATGCTGATCTATTTGGCCCCTCCTTTATATGTCAAAACTTCCACTGGCTTTCTGTTCACTTCAGATCTCTCATTAACCTCCTTACCCTAACCTTTAAGGACATCTCCTCCACCACTGCATCCTACATCTCCTTCCTCATCTCCATTCATACTCCATTCCACCCCCTCCTCCACCACTGTCTGACCTAACTGATCCCCACATCTCACACCCGTGCCCAGGATTTCTCCTGCGCTGCACCACTGCAATGGAATGACCTCTTTCTTTCACTCATGACACTGCAGGTCTTCAATTGCCATCTTAAAACACACCTGTTTAGGCTAGCCTACCCCACCTCCAAATAACATCCCACACTGAATTTTATTCCTATCCCTTCCTCTCCTTCCCTTCCTCCATCGCTCACACCAGCAGTACCTTTCCTCCACCCACCTCATATGTCCTGTATGTGCACCCCACCCACTTATGCCGCTTTCAAATCACCCCTGCAATAAGCCAGGTTTTGTAGCCCGGCTTATTGTTGTGGTTTTTGTATGGGGGGGGGACCTCTTTTAAGTCCAGCTCCAACCCAGGAAAAATTCCAGGTCAGTGCCTTTTCATACTGCAGGGTTGACCCAGGAAATTCCAGTACCCAGGTTTACCCTGACAGTGTGATGGGTGGTGCATAGCTCCTGGAGGGAGATTTGTTTACTATTGCAATAGTAAACAAATCCCTCCAATAGGTTTTCTTTATGCGAGACCTGGGTTGAGAAACCAGGGTGGTATCTTTCACTATCCAGGAAAAATCCTTCTTTTCTCCTGTGTCCAATTCGCAGGTCATTAGATCATGGTACCTTTCATATTACCACCAAATGATCGGAACCGGTGATGTTAAAGGGGCATTACTATGTTAGCTCACTTGAGCAAGGCCCTAGTGTAGTTCCCTTCATCATCACTTCCCCTTCCCTTCCTGTGTCCTTAGGCAACCTTTTACCACCTTCCCACCTAGTGGTGCACTCACTACCTCTCACTGTATTTCTCTCCCTGATCTGTTCAAGCTTAATAGCTCAGATTTTACCTTGCTGTCTTTGCTCTACTTTTATTTTATATTGTATTGAATTGCGGTTTAGTTCTTGACCTGTAAATCTGTACTGTATTTGTTATACTTTGTACAGCTCTGCAGTCACCTTGTGGTGCTATATAAATAAATGTTAATGATAAATAATAATAAATAATAATAATAACAGTTCATTAGGACAGATAAATCTTGATCTACACTGATATGAACAAAAAATGCCTCATTAAAAACACTAGAAATGACACTATAAATGCACTATGTTACCCATGATATTGTTTGCCCAATTTATCTGGGAATATAAACACAGCAACCTATTTGGGACATAAAATATAATATGAATCTTTTAATCTGATCAATAACAATCCCCTGTATAATGCTAAAATGTTCACAGATTTGCAGTTCATTTGAAATAAGTAAATGTAGTTTGACTTACTTCATTAGATGGCTTAGGTTTCATAATAACTTTCCCCAAAATTGTTAAAAGAATGCAGAGGAGTGCAGAGATGAGCACCATTGTTCCAATGGCCGTTACCCATGATATGCTACAGAAAAAGCACACATTCTCCGAGGATGTGCATACGATAACATGGACTGCCGCAAGCAAAAGACACGTCAAGTAAAAGAACAGT
>WWET01000993.1:141050-166366 GCA_011038615.1 Limnodynastes dumerilii
CCACTGGAATCACCAATGGTTTACCTTGTTCATACCAATGGGTATTTCGGTGGGAGGGAAGGAAGGAAGTTAAACCCACTTGTCAGGCTGTACGTGTTTCTCTCTCTCTCTGAAGTCCTGGCACATGCAAATTTAGAAATTTCCAAAATATAGCCAATGTGCATGCGAGGGGACTTCTCACCTGAGCAAGACTGAACATCTCCGGTGAAAGTCCCGCAGACCATCAGGGGGACCTCACCGGAGTAGTAAGTAATAGTAAATGTGGGAGACCTTATTTTCAGGCTCGCTGCAAGGCACAGTGAGTATTGATTACTTAAATAGTGTTTGTTGCACTATTATTAGTAAATGGAGCCCTATAAACCTTTTCTTGCCAGCTCCAAAAAAAAAGTAGGAAAAAACATTTTTGCTTACAAGGTAAAAAACACTTTAATTACCAAAAATAAATAGTTTGAATAGATCAGAATATTCCATTTTAAAAATAAGAAACATTTTAAGGACTCTACAAAGTGGTACCTGCTGTATTTGGAAAAGCGGAGCTTATTAAAACAAGAGGTGTTTGCACTTCTTCATCAGATGATCCTCCATGACTCCCCGTCTCCGACATCCCATGGTCACCACAGACAACAATTAAATTTGGAATAGAGTGATCTTCATCCTATAGTTACACAACAATTGATCTGTTACCATCAAGCATGCGCACATTATACTTACATTCAAAATAGACAATCTAATACAGATACAGAATCTTTACAGAGCTTTTTATAAAGTTTAGATGTATCAGCATGAAGTATAAATGTGCCATGCTCCTGAATTACATTCTGTGACCTTCTCATATAGCCATTCTGATGGTTTTTATAGAGCACTGGAGATATATGATTCACCAACCTCTGTCCAAAACACCTTATTTTATAAAGTACCTAAGGCAGTCATCAGCAGCTTCTAGGTCTTTTGATACTACAACTCCTACCATGCACCAAAAGCATACGCATAGCTCATACCCAGCAAATAATAACGAGACTTGTGTGGTTAGGATGTTAACATATTTGGATATCATTATTATTACCATGATCATATTGTTACTACATGGACATGTTATAATAAATGGATTTAAAGTACACAACAATGTAAAAACTACATGTGAAATTAGCAGTTATTTACTGACACTCTTTAGCAGTTAGTTACTGACACTCTTTCTTTGTGTAGCAGTAAAGCTGTGTACACACAGATTTAAATTTGACAGAACATCCTATCAAGATTTTCTTTACATGTTGTGTTAACAGAAAGTAAAGGTATCTTGCATAAACACTACACAATTTGTACAATAATCTGTTGAAACGATTGGCAGGAAAATACCAGTAACCCCGATACACTTGACAGATTATCTGTAGTCAGCAGCAGGAAATAAATAACATTTTAATAATAGGCTGAACTGACAGGAGCACCTAATTTTTACAGGCAGTGCAGCACTACAGAATCACCCATGAGCATTAGTAAAAGAAAACCTTAAAATAAATAATTACTTAAATAATCAAAATAAAGATAAACATAGTTGCCAGTAAAAATCATTGTAAATAATCATGTAAACAAACATTTCCTAGCATTTATTAATAAATCCAAAATGTTCTTAAAACTTTAATAATATATAAAATCGCCTTGGTGCTTAACACAGTCTTCACTTGGCAAAAAAAACAAAAAAAACCCATGGTCAAGCAGACATCTCTGTCACAAGCTGTGAACTACTTTAACCTTGGGATGACTCATTCAGCACTAGAGCACTGATTGGCAATTAGTGCTATAGTGCAGAATGAGTCATCCCAAAATTACAGTAGTAATATTAATAAACAAGGGATGTTTGTGAGTTTAATAAAGGTATTTAAACATCTAACATCAACTTCTAATTTAATACATTTTACCCACTACTCACAGTCCAGTTGAAAAAGCCATGGCATTATTGGCAAAAGAGCCGGTTGTGCCTATTAGGGACGACTCACATTTCTGCGGGTCTCACCTCTATGGAGGAACTAGCTCTGGTGCCAACTGTCCTGTGGGTGTCTAGAATCATGGTGAGGGAACGCCATGATATGGGCCACTATTAGGTTACTAACCATTAAATGATACCTTTCATATTATTATTACTATTCCCTCTATTATTATCTATTACTTATTTTAAAAAAATGTATTTCTACCAACGCTGATAAATATTATTATTTTTTGTTTCTTTCTATATTTTTACTAATTGTGATTTGTGTCCACTTGCCGCTAACCGTATGCAGTCACAGCTGATTGCCTAATTTTAAATAGGAGGAGCAAATGGACGATCTATTCCTGCTTGAAAAAGTGCCTGGAGGGCACGAAACGCGTCGCAGTGTATACCCATGCTGGGAGCATTTGTTTGACCCGTCAACCTGACATTAATTGAAGGATCCGTTTACATATTCACACCCTCTAACATGCTCCATTATAGAAGATTTATTACGGAGGAGTCTCTCCTTAACAGCAGGCGCAGACCTGCCGAATCATCACCAGCGTTGCTCCTGTCTGCAGTTCTCTAGGGATTGAGACGCTGTACTGCAGGGAGAGGTCTCTGCTTATTCTACTGTTGCTGTGTTATCTTGCGACCTGATTTATCCTGGACTCCAACTGATCCAACTTTGGTTTCACATCATTCTACATCTTGGGTGTTGGGCTGGCCACCTAAACCATGAAATCATTGTGGAGGAATAACTTTGGACTAGATTGGGATTACTTTAGAAATTATCATCCATCATTGGGATGTTTCCCCGTGTGTCTGTGCCTTACTTCTGGGACTGTTAAGTATATACTCCCTTTTGATATTCATGGTCAAACACTGACTGTTATTCAATTTGCTCCTGTCTGCATGTGGTTATTTGTACCCAATTTATGTCTATTTCTTTTTGATATTTTTTAATCTAATATTACATTTTATTTAATTTTATCAGCGTTGGTTTATTTAGCCATCATAGTGGTTTATTTAATTGATGTTTTAGGGCTCCTGCGCTGTCATCCACACATATTTTTTGGTTTCCTTGTTTTGCAGGTGGGTTCCTGCTTGAGACCGCTGCGTTACCCACATTTATAGTGATAGCGCCGTTAATATCCTTCTTTTTTGTCATTTAAACATCTAACATCAACTTCTAATTTAATACATTTTACCCGCTACTCACAGTCCAGTTGAAAAAGCCATGGCATTATTGGCAAAAGAGCTGGTTGTGCCCATTAGGGATGACTCACACATTTTTGCGGGTCTAACTTCCATGGAGGAACTAGCTCTGGTGCCAACTGTCCTGTGGGTGTCTAGAATCATGGTGAGGAAACGCCATGATATGGGTACTCCCTTTCATCTCCCTCACAGATGGCAGAAGCAAGATAAGGACAGCACATTTTGAGACTTAAGTTTAATACACTATGTATTGTATTGTTACAAGCCCTTCCCAATAACAGAACAAAACATACATCAAGTTGACTACATTTTCTCTGAAAAACAACAGTACTTCAACGTGCTTCACAACAGAACTGCGAAAGAAAATAATTATGAACTAATAGGTCGTGTGCTGTGATAAGGATGTCTAAATATGATAAATATTTGTAGGTCATGAGTTTATGTTTCTCAAATGTCACTGATTACACAGAATATTGCTTTACAAATACATCCCATAAATGCATTACAAATGTAAATACTAATGAAATACATTCATTAAAATGATAACCGCATATTTCTTACTTTTGTCATCAGAGCAGAGTGAATTTTTTTCACCACAAGGTCCATTTCATAAAGTTTTGGTCCAATTAAATGACTATGCGGACCAGTTAAATGTCCAATGTGATCTAATCCAAGATAGTGAAGTACTAGCATATCCCAATCATCCCTCTTTAGAACATCATCCAGGTGTCTTGTGACATTGTTATCAACCTAAAACAAAAACTCCATAAGTTAAATAGATATATTATATACAACTATAAATTCTAACATATTACTTATTTGAACCGGTGGAATAAAACTCCCATCCCCAAAACTTGAACACGTGTAAAAAAAAAAAAAAAAAAAAAAAAAAAAAAAAAAAAAAACACATGCTGCATGGCTTTAATCGTTCCATTTATTTTTTATTTATTTAAACTTTGTCTACAAACTTATAAAAATAAAAAAAACAATCTGTTTACCTCTGTAAAGTCTGAGACAAAAAAAGATGTTGTTCCATCAGACTCCACAAAATGCTTTGGGAAAAGTCTAATCCAGGTATCATCACCATAAAATACTATTCTTTTTCCTGCTTGCTTTGTCTGCCATATCAAGTTGTCTTCAAGTAGCTCTGGTGAGTTAAGGTTCATAATAACATCAATAAACCCAGGTATGCTACCAGTCATCAAAGCCTGTAGACAAAGAATAGGAACTGGTTAACTAAAGAAAGATATTTATTAATTGAAACTGAATTGTGCATTATGCTCAGAGTCATGATAAAACCCCAGGAGGCTCAAAATGTCAGATAGTGCCAACCAGTAGCAAACTAAAATATGGAACTTTCCAATGCATTGCTCCTATACAAATTAATTTTACATATTAATGCTTTGTTTGATGCTAAAGAGAACGGGCCATATTTTTAACAATAATAATCAAAATAATAATTAATAACATTACATGCCTTATACACTAAAAACAACACAGAGCAGACTGTAAATCAGTACCAAATGGCTTTTTAAGTGAATAGAAGTAAAAACTAATAAGCTAGAACATGTATATGTTATCAGCACATACCTTTATACGAGGCATTGTAACAGTTGGAGCTGCAGCTTTTGCTATAAAGCTATGTGTAGTTCCCTTTTCTATAAGATGTGTAATATAAGGCATGTGCTGCTTCCCTTTAACTCCAAAAACAAAGTCCTGTCTCAAGGCATCAATGAGGAGGATGACAACTCTCTTGAAAAGTGGATGGGGAAGTTGAGTCCAGTTAGATGTTTTACCTGTGAAGTATAAAAAAAATTAATAAAAATAATAATAAAATTGTAATAAAGTTGTGTATAAATACACACAGAATTCTTATATTATGAATACACAATGCAATACAGCCATATGTACTTCTAGTGCTCAAGCTATTAACACTAAAAAACAGGTCAAAAGCAAGTTATCCCACATTAGAGGCAATATATCTCCAAGCATCCCTTTCTATTGCTGTTAAGGGGACGGATCCAAAACTACGTCCGTCTTCCATAGACTACTTTGACTACTTTATATTTTAGCACAAATATGACAAGTTACATAATTGAAAAACAACATAAAATAACAAAATACCACTGAACAGAATATGCAACATATTTTTCCTCAGCATCCATTCCTAAAATATATATTTTATATTCTGAATATGTAAAACCATTTTGAGCAATAAATAGGATAGTTGATCTTAATCAATTAAACAATATGAAAAAGCTGAATAAAAAAAAGTTTGTGTATTATAACAGTATACAACCTGTATATTCACCTATATCTAGTTTAAGTAAGTGTCATTTGTAGTATGAAAGTCTTGTAAGATACCCTTCACCTTATGTCATCAAACGAACAGAAGCATGCAGAAAATAACACTTTCATGTTTACAAACACATTCATATGTGACTATTTACATAATATCATGCAATAAAACAATGACTGGGTAATTATTTCAGCATTATTGTGTTGCCATTTTGACTATGAATTTGCAGTTGTTTAAAATGATAAAACTCACGTTTAACATTTGTGTAACAAATCTAGTGACCAGACATATAGGAATGAATGTAAAGAACCATTTTTACTATATGCACAGCTGCCCGTCTCACTCTTTCACAATGTCAATATTCTGTCATTAGGGAAAAATCAATGACACTTAATTAATTTGAACATCAATGATGCAAATAATCAGGAGCTATTCTGGCTGTAAGAAGGTCTGCTTTTGGTTAAACATTCATTTTCTTTAAATTCTATTATAATAAGTTTTCATTTGCACAACACCGAATAATTGGAAGTTGTATAGGTAAGTTACCTGCTGATGGTTCTGGGGGGATGTCAGATGTGCTCATTTTCCTGGACTGAGATCGGACGGGTACTGGGAAGAAGCCGCGCAGGAAGAGGGCCAGACCGAGCACTTGTATTAGCAGACAGCAACATGCCAACGCCGATGACCCGACCCTCATCCTTCTGCTTCCAATGCCCCCCTTCAGTCAGAAATAATCCGCAGGAAACAGCTGGGAAGATGAGAGTGGCGACAGTTCCTAGTTACACTTCCGGAGTATGGAGACTTGGAAGGGACAAAATTCTGCCGTACCACGATTGTTTCGTAGAACAAAAGATTTTTGTTATTTTTTATTTTTATTTTTTTAAATACAGGAAAAGGTCATATGACTATATACAGCAATAAGCCACCCATTAGCACCATCCCTAAAAGCCACTTCTGTATAGGTTCGTTTAAGTTTACCATAACTAACGGAGAAAGTAGACTGTCACTTTTTGTACCAAGCTCCTTGGCTGAGGTATCTGCGACTGCGGCAATCTGCTGGGTATGTATGCGCAGCCCTAGGCGGGAAACTCCACGACACAGTTCTATAAGATCTGTTTTATTGAGATATCGGATTCTTGCACCCTACAAATCGTAGTTGTTATCTTCACTATTATATTCATTGTGTTTTCTGTAACGTTTCTAAAACTTCATTAGTTCCTAATGCCGGGAATAAAAAAAAACGACTCGCTCTAAAATATACATTTGTTTTCCTTGTTTGTTAAAGGGGATGGATTCACATGGTTTTTCGGGGATTCCTCAAGTATGAAAGCAATAATTTGACCAGCTTGATAAAAATGTATATAAATGATCTTGCTGAGGAAATTTTAGAAATAATGCAAGTTTTTTGTTGATAGTGTAACTGTAATAGCCCCAATAATCTGACTTGTGACATTGTAGTAGCTGATATGAATTGTATAGAATTATGTGTGACACGTTTAGTTCAGCTGAACATACTCCGGCGTTGAGCTACAGTTTGTGGGAGTTTTAGGGGAAAACCAGCAAATTTTAAATGTGCAAACAATGAGCTAAGAGGTGTTTTATATCTGAATTCTAGATTACAGATTAAAAATAAAGAGCTGTTCACTATTTGCATGCCATAAATTAACCTGTTTTTCCATATGTTTATTCATTTGCAACATTTACATATCTCAAAGATGCTAACTCTCATTGAGTATCAGGAAGACACCCTGAAGTGTTTTGAAACCACAATTCAATGTGGTCTGATAAAATGACTTCAATAATTGAGACAGACATTGTTATTGAGAAATCGTTTTCCCAGCTGCATTGGACATGCTAAACTATTTATAGAATGCACCCCTTTGGTGGTATCACAGTCTCCCTGATATTCCTTTGCAAAGTTAGCAACCATGACATTTCTTGATTTGAGTGTGCATGTCTAAATAAATAACACTAGTCTTATGTTTTACAGATGACTGGTCATAAGATTTGGAATGGAATGTGAAAATACGTTTACTTATGGTGGATATAACACAGGCCTGCCTGCATGGAATAGTGATTTACAATCTAATGGAGTATCTCATAAAAGAAAAAGATCTGAAAATGCAACAAATGGCAATAAAGAAGATTTTAGACCCCCTACCAGGTTAAGAGGTATGTATGTATTCCTCATAAGCCAGTGCTTCATAACACAGGACCACAATCAGACTTATGAAAAGTATACATTTTCTGATTGCTAGGATTGGAAAGCACTTGCTTTTTACGTTTAGCGCACGCTTACTTTGGAGTGGAGCGGTCCTTCCAATGATCCATTATATTTTTTTTTCATGAATCTCTGACAATTGGGCAGGAGAAAACGTAAAGGACAGGCAGTGCAGGCTTGACTGATAGACACCACATTACCTAGCCTCCTGAGGCAGGGGTCAGTTCACATAAGGCCATAAAAGGGATCCGGCATTGGGAACATATCGGGTCCACAGTTTTTTAGGTTTTTCTGTACACGTGAACAGTATCTGTTCTTATTTGTTAAGCAATTTATTTTTATAGACAAGATATAAATACACTTCTTATTATTTTTATTGTAAATAACTAAACATAGGTTGCTTATTGTTCCATTAATATTTATTTTTGAACAGAATAATGATTTCACTATAACTATTACAGTTACTACAACACTCAGAAGTATTGTTTTGACATAAATATTTTGCACTTTGTTTTAATTGCAACTATTAATATGTTAACCTATATAGTCCAGTTACTCAAAGAAATGTAGACACTGACATTCAGCATTTGTAGGAAACAGTAACTTCATCTTGTGAAATGCATGCTTTGAAACTAGGAGATCTTGTGTTACAGTAGTAGTCAAGCCATTGTCAAGCTCTGGACTAATTCTTAGCAAATATATTACCTAATCTAGCAAGACCACAAACATAATGCAATGAAGAGAAGCAAAATTGACAAAATATGTTTAAAACTTCCGTCCGTGTGTTCTCTGCTACTGCAAAGGGGAGTAATCCTATGTTTAAATTAGAAAGGGAGGAAGTTTAGTGCTGCTGCAAGTGAAGCATCATTTTGGATTCCCTGCATTAGTTAAACACATGCCTACACATGTTTAACAAATTGTGGGCCGGATCCACACTTAATATGCAAGGGGACTTACACAAGCTGCTTACATAAGTTTCCTTGCAAATAACATCTGCACATGGTGTGCCAGATGTTATGCAACGGATCTCCATGCGGACGGAACAGAGTTCTTTCAACATGGAGATCTGTACAACAGGGCGGCCCTTGCCTTCCGCATGGCAAAACCCTGCAATGGAGGTGAAATCTGCCATGCAGATTTGCAAACAGAACAGGGGTAAGCAGATCTGTGCAGAGAAGTTAAGGGTGGGTTATGGACACAGAAGTACTTATAACTCCGACAGGAGTTCACTCCCCTTTTCCTTGCATACTTTCAGATCCCCGAGTATGGAAAGCGTGCAGAGGTCTGGATCCAGTCCTGTAAGCTTAAACTAAAGCATCCATTTTTTTTAAAGCCTGAATAGCATGGCATTGTTTAGTGTACTTATTTTTCAGTGTTTTCATTTGACTTTTAATCCAGAAAAAAAATATTACATTTATTTATTAACAGGTTTTTATATAGCGCTATCGAATTACATATCACTTTACAGAGAATATTTAACATTCACATCAGTCCCTGCCCCATTGGAGCTGCATTCTAAGTTCTTTAATATAGACATACACACACAGACTAGGGCTGATTTATTCAGCAGCCAATTAACCTGCCAGCATGTTTTTTGGAGTGTGGGAGGAAACCCACATGGAACAAACTCCACATAGATAAAGCCTAGTCCAGGAATCAAACTCATGACCTCAGCGATGTGAGACACCAGTGCTACTCCCTGAGCTGCTGTGCTGCAAACTTGTTTAGGCTGCTGCAAGTTGCAGGTCTGGACACATAGAGCAGGTAGTGGATTTGTGCATCCAGTGGCCAAGAACTCTAAATCAGGTCCCTTGTAATAAGCATTTTTGTTAATTAGGACCTATGTGAAAGAAAAATAATAATGTTTGAAAAACATACATTTAGGCTTAAGCAGGGTACATACTATACAATTATCAGGCTGTGATAAAGCAATGACTTGTAAATCCAAAGTTAAAGGTATGCATGGGCCTCAGTCACATAAGACCGGATCCAGACCCCCACATGCTTTCCTTACGTGTTGAGTAGTACTCCAAATGCCAGTCCAATACAAAATAAATCCCTAAATAATTAAGAGCCTGATTCAGATCTGTAAGTCCACACATGAAAGGGAAGTGAACTCCCCTGTCACGTGTGGAGTTCTGGACACTTACATATCCAGAACACTACCTTAATATCTTATGAACACAGATGCAGATACCCAACTCCTATGATATGTGCCATGTCTGGAAGTGGTTTGTGGAAGTCAAGTGATGTTATTATTTTAGGATCAGTCACTAAAGTATTAAATAAATAATAATAAAAATATTAAACTTTAAAAAAATTATCCCTAAAAAGAGGATCTTCATCTGTAAGATCTAGTCTTGTAAACTTGTAATTCAAAACAAGGCTTGGAAAAAAAAAAAAGTCTTAACACACTGCACAGGTCTTGCATGCAAGACCGCCCACCACAGACTAAACAAATCTGCTGGATGCGACATCTGCTTATAAGCTTTGACTTCCCCACGCTGTCCCAGCTTATAAATAGATGTCTTCAAATCTTTGCTGCATTTATATGCTTGCCCACAAGGTGGCCATATGCTGAAATATGAATAGGGATCATGACAGTGATGTTTGTGTGCACCTGATGTTTTCTTCAAACATCATGACATCAACGATCAGAAAAATTATCCCTCAAATATCAAATCTCACAGTGCCATGCAATTTCGATTCAATAACTATTCAGCAGCATGGTAGAATTGTGCACACTGGTAAGATGTTGGCACTATCTGATGATTATCATGAGCTGCACAAACATGCAGATTTGCTTCTATTTTTGCTGTTCCAACTTTGGATCAGCTTACTGTCTGGATTTTTGTTTGCTACTCTTTGCCTTCTTTGCTTCTAAGTCCTTAACCCTTTCTGGTATCCTGTTTTTATTGTTCTAAGTCTTGTCTGTCTGCTCCTGTTTCCTCATTTCTTGCTCCTGTGTCCTGTTATCTGTCCTATATGGATCTAGCTATACCTGGCTTATCTATACCTGCACTTGTGTCATATGTTCATCTCTTTTGCTGAAATCAAATGAATTCCTTATCTGGCATACTGTACCCTGTATCCTGATTCCTATACTTATTCACTGTACATATCTGCAAACCTTTACTCTATTTCTAGAATCTAGTCCTTGTTTTATACCCCTTATCTATATGCAGAATATTGTACCCTTTGTATCATCCTGTTATCTTGCCTCTGTTATCTTGGATCTCTATTCCGTGTTCTTGTGTGTTTTCACCTTACCTCTGTATTGTACCCACCAGTACCAATTACAGTCCTTTCACAGTCACCTGTACCTGTCTACATTTCTGGAAACGATCCTTATCAGGTTGTGTCTTGTCATTTCCAGTTGTTGTCTACCTCCTGTCTTTCTGGCTTGTCCACTGTGGTCCGTTTCCAAAACTAACCCTGCAGCAATGGGAGCTGCCACCAGGGGGTGTAACCTACTGAGGCTAGAGACTGCCAGTAAACTACAGGGAGTAGACAAAACACAAAAAAAATACGTGACTAATAAAGTAAGGCTTTCTTTAACAGATAACTGGAATGATAGGCCTACATAGCACCAGTTCAAACACATTTACATTTAGGACTCGATTCAATTGAATGCGAAACCTGTGTTAAGGTTCATACACATTAATTTTTTTTTTTTTTATGATGATCATTCAAATCACCTGGTAAAGGAGTGTTTGGAACAATATCGGGCATGTGATTATACCTGGTCATTGCAAAGTACATAATATCGTTTGATCGCATCTTTTAATAGTTCAATTTTAACGATCAAGCTATGTAATAATGAAGGTTCAACTGAAAATCCGAAAATCGTGTGTATGCATGCTGATTGGCGACTAAAATTATCTATAAAGCCCCTTATTTTGGTTGCAATGTCAATTGCGTTAATAACCCACTATTATGGTAGGCAAAAGTCACAGATTTTAATACGCACCTCTATGGGGTGCATATAAAAATATGCAATATAAATTCACACAAATACCATTGCAACCAAAATAATGTGGACTTCATGTTCAATTGAATGCAATCACATTGGGACAAATTAACACTGTAAATAAAATGTTCATTTGTAATACTTTGTCAAGAGGAAGTCTGGATCCTATGGATATCACCAAATGCGTTGTGAGTCCCCGCTGCGATGGCTCTTCTTGAGAAATAGGGACAGCTGAAAGTTGCTTTTTGGATGTCCCTATTTTGAATGTGAGAATTTTTTTTATGAATGGGTGATATGCGATTTTCGGAAGTGCCGCTGCAAGGGACTTAGAGTTAGGCTGGGGTTAGGCTGTGGGGGGGGACTTAGGGTTAGGCTGCGGAGGAGAGGAGACTTGGGGTTAGGGAGTGGGGTTGCTCACCTTTCGGAGCACCAGAGATTGATTGCTATGCCTCATTGATCAATATCCCAGCCAGTTCGGATCTGAAATAGGGCAGGTCGCAATGGGGGTCCACACTCCACCAAATGCTGGATTTTCTCATTTGTTATGCTTTTCCAGGCCTTTACCTTACTTAACTGTTGTTTGTTTGTTTGTGGATCTTTCTGCCTTAAAATTGTTGTTAGGCAATTAAAAAGCATGCTTCACCGGTAAAAAGAATAACCTTATACACTTCCATCTGTTATATATAGGCTACAGCAGGGGTGAGTGACCTTTAACATTTGTTTTTCGCATATATTGTATATGTTTGTGTATATATATATATATATATATATATATTTATTTACACACACCACACACATACAAATAAATCAACTTATAAAATAATCTAGAGCAAATGCTAAAAGGTATGGGGAAATCTAAGTTCAAAAATACACAAAAGGCTGGACTTGATGTTCCAGCATTTAAATTTTTAATAAACTTTCATCAGGAAGTACTACAGCCAGGGCCGGCGCTACCATTAGGCGATCTTAGGCAATCACCCAGGGGGTGGCCGCAAAAGCAGCACCCGCCTCCATTTACATGCTACACGTCTCTTCCTGAGAGACGTTGGAGGTGTAGATCATATACACAGAGCAGTTGCTGCTCTCTCCGTGTACCGTTGTCAGTGTCCCCTGCGACTCCCTCCTCCTCCCTCCCTCCTACATCCCTGCAACACATTAATAAGAAGAGAGGAGACAGCCCGTGCACCGCTGAGGCTCACAGAAGGTAAGAGAAGGGCTTCATTTATTAACAGCAGCATATAAAATGTTTGTTTTACAGGGTAGTGTGCTTGTGGGGTGTGTGTGTGTGTGTATATATATATATATATATACTGTATGTATGTGTGAGGAACGTACACATACATACAGGTAAGGAAACGGAGGTTTCGGAAGGGGGTATGGAGGGGCGTGTGAGTGAAGTAGTGGGGGGGATAGACAGGCCAAACTTCGCCTAGGGTGCCCAGAGACCTAGCACCGGCCCTGACTACAACATACACTGTTTACAAGATATTTATAGCTAGCTCACAAAGAAGAACCTCCTACACGTGAGAACATTTAGAGAATGTATGGCTCTTCATCGCAGTGGGATATGTCAAGCCCTAAAAGGAAAGTCAACAGAACAACCTGTAGAGTTATGTTTTCAACAAACCAAACATAGTCTGGCTGTTCTAAAATATAAAGGGATAGATCATGTTCCTTCGATGGTCTGCGGTGGTAACCACGAGCAGAAGCTACTACAGCGTGAATCCTTTTGGATACATTATTTGAATATGGTATCTACTTTTGGACTTAATGAGACATTAAATCTATCCTACTATTATAATATTATCTTTGTTTAGATATTCTTCGGTTATTGAGAGAGAGAGAGAGAGAGAGCGGGGGGGGGGAGGGGGAGGGAGAAAGAGATTGAGATTTGTACATGTCCAAATCCCGCTTCAGCAATTTGTCTGGATTTTTGTTATATTTGTATGCTATATAGTATCTATATATTTATTTGTTTGTTTGTTTGTTTCACTATTCAACTTTTGTTGCTGTTCTTATACGTATTCATGCAAGCTGTTTCTTGTCCTTTCTTTGTATTGTTTCCCTGTATACACTTTTCTCAGTCTGCTTTTTTCTTTCCTCTTTTTCTTTTCATGCACCGCTTGGTTGCCATGGCTGTTCTTTGGAATTGGTGCTCATGGTATAGCGCCTTCTCTTTTGCATGTATTGTCACTATGGTTACCCGCTGTCTCTGCCTCTCCGACAGCACGGTGGGACACCACGCTAGGTACTATGTCTCACGTGTGGGAGGTTCTTCTCTGTTCTCTCTAAGTTTATTAGAAACTGAAATGTTGACACATCAAATTCAGCCTTTTGTGTGTTTTTGAACTAAGACAGCGAGTGCCTTTCATCACTGTGTTACATATATGTGTGTATTGAAGGGAAAACGGAACTCACAGACCGATAGATGCAATATAAATTATTTCCGACATTTTAGAGACACCTAGGGGCCAGATTTACTAAGCTGCGGGAAAGAAAAATGAAGATGTTGAACATAGCAGCCAATCAGATTCTAGGTCTTACTATTCTAATACATACTAGAAAATGTCAGCTAGAATCTGATTGGTTGTTATGAGCAACATCTCCACTTTTCCTTTCCCACAGCTTAGTAAATCTGGCCCCTTGGCTCTTTCATTAGTAACAAATAGTGAAGCAATCAGACAATAAATAGATATGGAAAAATGTGCCACTCACCCCACCAGTGCATGAACAGCGTGAGTACCTCGTCACCAACCCACCGCCAGTTACAGAAAGGAGTCTTTTCCCTCTGCCATTTATTTTGGATGAAATCACCATTGCCATCAACAATCCAGTGTCTCAAGAAAGAAAAGGCACGTCTAAATATCTCTGCTCCTTTGTGTATATTTACACCCCCTGGATATTAGAGTAATTTGGAGCAGACATATTCAGGTATAAAGCCCAATTATTGGTGTGGAATCAACTTGTTTACAATAGGAGGGTGAATAGGTCTTGTTTTCTATTTTAAATACTGATTTCTTATTTTTTTCACTTGTTCTTTCTTTTTAATATTTCGCTGGTACTATAGATCCTATTATTTTAAAGATATTAAATAAAGCATAATAATTTTAAGAATTTCATATATAACAAATTATTTGTGATTGGTGCTCTACCAAAGGGATTTCTGTTTTTTTTTTTTTTTTTTTTTGCTTTCTGCTATGTGTCTCAGTCTGTTTTATTGTATATGATATGATGACATTTTGTATTTACATGTCACTGTATCCTAGGACTCTTTAGTTAGGAGTGTCTGTACAAATGAACTTTGCAGGATGCTTTATTTATTCTTTAAACCAGATTGGATAAAACATTTTTGCTGCTATTGGGAGACTATTTGTGGTATAGCTATGTTTATATAGTTTTTGCTCTGAGCACTTTACCGACTATCTCTCTGATGTGGTTTGTTATACTTTTCATATCCTGGATTTATCTGGTACTATCAATAAAATTGTTATATTGAGCTACCTGTTTTGGTTTATATTGGGAAGTGCTGATTGGCTTGCTTGCCTTTTCGATGTTAAAGCCAATAGTCTGCAGTTTAAGGCCATATTTATTATATAACTGTAGCTTTCATATGTTTATAAGCAGCTAAGATTACAAAAATTGTGTCAGTGTTCAAATATATAGGGACCTAACTATGAGTATATTCAGTATTCAGCAGATTAAGAAATCTAGAATAGTAGAACTTTTAAGTACAGATTTGTTTGATGAAATGAAAGCATTTTTTCATAGGCAGACATTTTGTAAATTAAGTTTTTCATTTTTTTATATTTTTCTCGATTCCAGCATCTTGTTTCTTACAATTACATCCCAACAAAGGAATCTTTATGTCAGAGCAATGGAAACCTAATGGCAGCACACTCTTCTTTCCAATCTCTTCACAACTTCTAGTCAACTTTGAAAAATATGATCAGCTCAGTTTTGATGAAGGGTTATTTTTTATTGGAGATGACTCTGGTGGATGCTTACAAAAAGAAAAAGGTATTTTTTTGGGGGGAGTGGGGATTTGCAATGGGACAGTGTTAAAAAGTTTACCGTCTTTATAATTCCAGTTATTTACAATCTGTTGGAATATTGGGGTAGATCCAGACCTACGGGCTAGTTACGTTACAACGCATAGCGTATTTATGCTAGCGTAATTACTATGCACTTCCCTTGGCCGTATGTACTTTGGGCGTTTTACACTTGCCAAAGCGTAACTACTGATGTACGTAAAGCCTTCACGTATGTACCGTATTTCCCCACGTATAAGACGCTCCCTTGTATAAGATGCACCCCATTTTTAGAGCCTAAATTTAAAGAAACTATTTTAAATGTATTTTTTAATGTATTATTTTTAGCATTAATTAACTTAAAAATGGGGGCATCTTATACTAGGGATCAGGGAATTTAAGACTGAACTTACCTTTTCTGTCCATCCGGCTGTCCCTCAGGCAGTTTTAGGCTCTCTCCACCGCAGCTCTGACTCCGGCTGGCTCCCTGGCGGTGCGCGCTGTACACTGACGCTGTGTGACCTAAGGTCACGTAACGTCAGTGTAAAGTGCGCACCACCAGGGAGTCAGCCGGAGTCAGAGCTGCGGGTGAGAGAGCCTGAAACTGCCGGAGGGACTGAAAAGGTAAGTTCAGTCCTACATCCCCTGTATAAGACGCACCTGGTTTTTAGACCTATTTTTGGTCTAAAAAAGGTGCGTCTTATACATGGGGAAATACGGTAAGTGCCTAAGCACGCCTAGACTATATGATTTAAATGCCTCACCCCGCCTCCGAAGCGTAATTATGGCTGTCGTATGGCTGTCACGCCCCTTCGTTCATAGTTACGCTGTTGATAGAGGCAGGTACGTGGAGTAACATCTGCTGCGCGCATGCGCAGTACATACAAAACACTGGGGCCCAGAGGTGTTCTCTCTTTCTGCAGAGGCTCCTTTTGCAATGTTCAAACTTCTGGACTTCTAGGTAATAATTTGCATAGAAACATAGAAAGTGACGGCAGATAAGAGCCACATGGCCCATCCAATCTGCCCATTTGTTTATTCAAAACTATACTGACCCTAGACCCTATTTACCCTCAATTTAGGATACCCTTATATTTATCCAAAACATGTTTAAACTGTTTTACTGTATTGGCCTCAACCACCTCAGGTGGGAGGCTATTCCACTTATCTATCACCCTTTCAGTGAAGTAATTTTTCTGCACATTTCCTCTGAATCTACCACCCTCCAGTTTATATTCATGCCCTCGTGTTCTATTACACCTCTTACTTTGAAAAATGCCACCATCCTCTAGCCGGTGACAACCCTTGATGTATTTGAAAGCTGCTATCGTGTCCCCCCTCTCCCTTCTTTGCTCCAAACTATACATGTTTAGTTCCTCTAGCCTTTCTTGGTATGATTTGTTACACAGGCCATGGACCATTTTAGTTGCTCTTCTTTGCACAGTCTCTGATGTATTTTATGTCTTTCTGGAGATATGGCCTCCAGAACTGAACACAGTATTCTAGGTGAGGTCGTACCAATGATCTATAAAGAGGCATCACTACTTCCCTCTTTCTGCTACTAATTCCTTCCCCTATGCAACCAAGCATCTGACTTGCCTTTCTCATTGCTTTGTTACATTGCTTGGCTAAGGTAGATTCTAATGTAATGCCATTAAGGAAATAGCTTTGGGTTTTTGTGCCCCAAGTACATGATTTTGCATTTTTTGGCATTAAATTGCAGTTGCCACACTTTTACCCATTCATCCAGTCTACCTAGATCATCCCTCATTTTCTGTACCCCACCTGTACCCCACCCTGTTACATATCTTGGTGTCATCTGCACTATCCCTGGGATACTCCACTGGTTACCTTTCCATCCCCAGAAGAGATTCCATTTACTACAACGCTCTGCTGTCTATCCTGTAACCAAGATCATATCCATGCAACTATCTTTAAGTTTAATCCTAAAGTTTCCAGCTTATTTAAGAGTCTGCGATGTGGCACAGTGTCAAAAGCCTTGCTAAAATCTAGATAAGCTATGTTTACAGCTCCCCCTTCTAATACATTACTGTCTCAGTCAAAAAATTCAATAAGCTTTGTTTGACATGATCTTCCCCCAGTGAAACCATGCTGCTTGGGATCCTGTAAGTTACTGGATTTAAGATACTGTACAATTTGTTCCTTTAACAGTTATTCCATCAATTTTCCTACTACTGATGTTAGACTCACCGGTCGGTAGTTTGACGCTTCTTCCCTACTTCCACTTTTATGCAGAGGGATGACATTTGCTATTTTCTAGTCCTCTGGAAAAAGTATGTTGGTGGGACCACAGCATAGAGGGAAGTTCATACTGTTAGAATTATTCAGCAATGGTATGATCTCTGCAAGTAGTAATAGCTTGTGTAATTCTTACTGGCCATTAAACCCTCTGAAAAACCCTGAAATTATATGTGTACTTTGAATATTATTGATAGCAAATTTTTTTGAGTAAAAATCCATTTAGCTTTTTGATAAATGTCATTCCCTGTTAAATTACAGATACTTATTCTTTGATAGGTCATGTGATATATTGCTGGAGATTTGATGATAAAGAGAAGGCGCTTTATATTGCTATGTCATATTTGTTTACAGATTATTGGGTAAGTTATTATCTTTCTACGTTTCTTTGTTTTCTTGACTCACCATATAGTTCATGTTCATACTTTTTTTTTTTCTTTCTCAAGTGATTTATTACTGACTTTTTTCTATTTCTCACAGGCTTTTCAAGAAATTGCTAATCATCTGGGTTGTGCATAATAATTCACTATGTCACACAAACAAGCCATTCCAAATATTTTATGTTTCTATATACATTGTGATTATATGTCCCTTGTGTTCTGCTGGGTACATTTATCAATTTTGTTCATGATAACACATAAAGAGCTACGTTCTGGTGGAGATCTCAAATATGTTTTACTTGACAAAGAACAGAAAATAAAACCAAGAAACCCAAAGTATTGAGTATAAGGACTGAAGAATGGATATTTTCAGTCAACATTCTATTGTCATGGGTGTGGATGTATACATTTTATTCTCTTAAAACCATTTCATCAGACCCACCACCATGACCCCCTCCACCAGGTACAAAATACTCTGCTCCTGAACTTTCTGCATATACAATTGCTATGATCTGCTTGAAGAAAGAAAAACAGCTAAGTGCAACATTAAATTAAGTGGAAAGCCTATCAGAGCATTTGGTACCTAATGAAAGTGATCATGTTGGATGCTGTGTTTCCCATAGGTCTATAAATTGTATATTATTATTCCCAATACATTGCAGTAATAGTCGAGCTAGAGAGCAACCAAGTCACGGTGCAGGAAGAGTGACTTGTTTAGTGTCACAACTATATCTGTACTTACACATCATTGTCAGTCCCCGGTTAGAGAATCTTCTTTCCGAAATAGGGACATCTGAAAGATCCTTTAAGGATGTCCCTATTTCAAATAGTCCCCACTTTAGAATTTTTTTAGAATAGGTGAGTATGCCGATCGACATACTCACCCATTCTTATTTGGAAATACCGCCGAAACACAGGGAAAGGTGAGTAACCTCTCCAGGGGGCGAGGTAGGGAGGGTTAGGGTCAGGTTGCAGGGGAGGGAGGGTTAGGGTCAGGCTGCAGCAGATGGAGGGTTAGGGTCAGGTTGCAGAGGAGGGATGGTTAGGGTCAGGCTGCCAGGAAGGGAGGGTTACGGTAGTGAGAGGGGAGGTTTAGAGTTAGAATTAGGGAAAGGAGTGGGGGACTTTTTTTTGCTTAAATTTCGGAGCACTGAAAGCTCGGCACTCCGTGGATCGATTGCAATGCCTCCTCGAGGCATATGCAATCGAAATCCCAGCCAGTTCGAAGCTGGCTGGGAGGAAATGGCCCTATCGCAATAGGGCCATTCTAAGCGTGGACCCACACCCCTTACACATAATCACCACTTTAATATTTCCTTTATTATTACATTCAGTTGATCACTTTGTGAAAACATCCAGCAGTAGATCTTTCTGGAGAGAGTCAGGGCAGAGGGAACAGTATCACACAGCATTCTTATTTTTTACCAGTTTATAACAGTAACTTTGGGCTCGATTTACTAAGGTGGGGGAAAGGAAAATTGGCGATGTCGCCCAAAGCAACCAATTAGATTCTAGTTCTCACATATTACATACTAGAAAATATTACATACTAGAAAATGTCAGCTACAATCTGATTGGTTCCTATAGGCAACATCTCCACTTTTTCTATCCCGCAGCTTAGTAAATCTGACCCTTGAGTTTAAACTGGTGTTTTGTACAGCAAAAGGTTTTAGGAACATGTCTCTAAAATAATTTGTATAAAACTATATATTTTACAAAAGCCTTCATTGAAATATTAAACCTGACAGATTAGGTTACTGTAATAGATATTAGGTAATGTTGATGGCACTGCAATGTGATTATCTGTTTCTTATTTGCATATTGAGTAGCTAATGTGGTACAGAAATGTGATTTATAACAATAGAAATGCTTAGTTCAATAATCCAGAAATGACTAAAGGGTGATGTATTTTTCATAACCCCATTTTCATGTATAAATAAGCATATGGTGGAGAACAATATACTGTATGTTGTCCATTGCATAGACCAAGAATTTAGAGTATTTTGAAATGAAAGGCCAGGCTCTATTTTATTTTTTATTTAAATATCAACAGTTAAAATGCTTACATAGAGACTTTGTATTGTACATTCTGCCATTGTACATTGTCTTGTTAATGAGATAAAACCTATTTCCTATATTTTGTTGAAATAAAGTTTATATATGGTTCTTATTTTATTTTATTCTTTCAGTAAGATAAACAAAAATAACATGTCAACTCCTCACAAAACTGTAGCATGTAAATAGAAAGGCAAATAAGGCAGCATCCATAGCTATCACAGGTGAGGAAGTATCTTCCATTTAACACTCCCCACAATTTCTCATATATCTCTGCAGTTCAAGAACATTCAGAAAAAGACAATTTCCAGAGCAATGGATTTCACTAGGGTATGTGTAGATATGTAGGGCCATATTCAGAGATTCCTTTTCCCGGCCAGTTCCGTGCATATTTTTAGGTACCTTTCAACTGTGCATGCGTAGTAACTTTATTTACGTTTTTGATACGTGCGGAAGTGCCATACGGATGGACCTGGATACATACACGCATGTGGATACATACGTCCGGATATGTGACGGAAAAATACACACAGGAGCATTTAAATAAAAATGGGCGGGGGAGGTATTTAAATGAAGAAAAGTGGGCCGGGATTATCAAGATACGCACGGACGGAGGACATATACACACACAAAACTCCACACGGAAAGTTACAGCTGGTCTGTGGAGGCGTAAATCTCAGAGAGCACGGATTAGTAAGGGGAGTGACTGGGGTTTTGGTGGGTGTTCCTTGCTCCGTCCGTGCGTATTTTTGCGAACTGATCGCGACACGGATCTCTGAATACGGCCCGTAGTTATGACTGCACAGGAGCCTCATTTTATATGTTCTTAAAAAACTTCTTATTACTAGTTGTTTTTCCCAACAATGAATATCCTTACATGAGATGCAATAACTTTTATCACTTTAGGATGATTTAAGACAAATGGAGCCTTATACTTTATCAAGTCAAGGAGATGTATTTGAAGAAGTATTTATAAAGATGCGCTTTTTTTCTGTTCAGGGTGTTCTTTTGTCAGCAGACAGCTTGACTTCCAGTTTGCATAATAGTACTCTTATTTTCCTCTAGCATCAAAAAGTGTAAGACACATTCTACTTTAAATATCTATCTACCTCACTCTGTGGAACATTGGCTCCTGACATAACTCTCTGATAGGCCAGGTCATTGTATAGTGGCTACACTATCCCTAATAACCGGGGCGTGCCAATTCTGGCAGCGATCAGATTGTTCAGGAAGAATAAGTGTTCAAAACTGAATTCAATGTCTTTTATTACTGTGTCGATGGGATTCAGCCATATTATCCTATAGTGTGTGGCCAACCTAGTTAGAAAAAAAATAGAATTTGACTAAAGATTACCGAACTACTTCTCTTCAGCAGCAGTTCCCTGGAGAAAGCCACTTAGTTAGCCTCATCAGAAGAATGGTGTTAGACAACCTTCAAAAAAATATTTATGCAGAAGATGATCTTATCTACTGTAGATTGTATTTTGCAAGGTCTGTAAAATCCAACTCATTATTCCCACATGACGGTCTTTAAAGAAAGAATCTAGTAAAGCATTAATTCTTATGGTTCCAGTTCTAAATTGTACAGAGTGGCCCAAAAGTCTTAAAAAAAAATAATATTGTACCTTACCTAAAACATATAAAACTGGCGAATGCAAACAACATACCGTATTTCCCCATGTATAAGACACACCTTTTTTTCAAAAAATTTGTGGTGTAAACCTGGGTGCTTCTTATACAGTTGTAGCCTGCCAGGGAGCGGGGGGAAATCCCTGGTGGGTCCCCAGTGCCTGCAGACTCAACCACTTATTGCCCTGCAAATGAGCCGGCTGTGCTGTGCTGTGCACAGCCATGGCTCTACTGAATGACGCTAGCGTGACCTAAGGTCACATCAGCGTCTTCGGCAGAGCACACTGCGGAGAAGAGAGCAGGAGGGAGATCCAAGGTACTGGTAAGTGTACTGCTTCTTTGGAATGGGGATGTGAAGGGATATAGAGAGGGGGGCAATAAGACTGTCTGGACACAAATAGAGGGGCCAATAAGTCTGAATGGACACAAAGATGGGGCAACTTAAATTTATGTAATACATTTTTTACCGAGACTGTAGCTAACTTCCTTGGACGGGCCCACAAGATGAAAATTGGCCCCAGATTAAACAGAAGAGATATTGAAAATGGTAGAAAAAAAGTCACGCAAAAGCTTCCAAAGAGGCACAAGATAAACTACAACGTATGTCAATAGTGCACTATTTTGTCTGATTAGGACATATCTCAGTTCCTGTTGTCGTAGGGGTACACAGACGTGTGTACTCCATATTTTCATCACCCACTGCCCAGGTTATTTTATTTTCATTTGTCATATTGTTATTGTCTGCTACATTTATTTATTTGTTTTATTGGTGTTCTTAGTACTATTAAATTATTGTTATTCATATTTACCTCCATATCTGCGCTCTTTTGCTCTTTGTTTACAACGTATGTCAGTTTATGATCACACAATCCAATGCTTTTTGAGTAGTTATGGACTCCATGGAGGAAGAATTAGTTGGACGTGTCTTGAGAGAACAACATGAAAGAGCCAGGGTAAAATTTGCTAAAATGAAAATTGCTTCACAACAGTGCTCAACCTTTTCTCACCCTCGGCACACCTAAGCCTCTCCCAGAATTACGCGGCACACCAAAAGCAAAATATACAAAAAAAAGCAGGAATTACAAAGTGCATACACAGATATTACATTTAATTGTTATTTTTTATTTGATAAAATTTAAAATCACAGCTAACTTTTTTTCTTATAACTAATTTAACTATGTTAGCTCCCATCATGCATCTGCAGCCTCCCCAGTAGCCCCGATCACGTGTCTGCAGCCTCTCCAGTAGTCCACATTCATGTGTCTCCAACCTCCCTAGTAGTTTCCATTCATGTGCTTGCAGCCTCCTCAGTATCCCCTTATTTCCTTAAGGCAAGGTCTTCCAGTGCTGGAGGCATTGCACCGCGGCACACTTGGCAACATTCTGTGGCACACTGGTTGAGGAGCACTGCTTCACAATAAAAATTGGCTTTTGTCAACAGATGAAATAAAATTGGATCAGCTGCATTACACTTTTTTTAAGGGCAAAATAGGTGCATGTGTAGACCTAAGCAAAACCAGTTAAACTGCAGGGGGAGACAAATTTACACTGTAAAAACAGAATTGAAATTTAAAGGTGAAGACTCTTAGCTTAAATCTAATTTACAGTTTAAAAATAAAGCTATGCAGTATGCAAGTTCTATGTGCAAAGATAAAGTATTTTCCCTGCATGCAAAAGAATTCAAATTAATTAGCATCACTCACACCATAAAAAGACTTAGCCGAGCTGTATACTTGCACCTGTTCTGCTTTTACTCCCAAACTCTATATCAACTCAATGGATGGTAATTATGTTTGTTTTAAGTTATTACAGAGAAAAATATACACTACCATTCAAAATTTTGGGGTCACTTACAAATTTCCTTATTTTTGAAAGAAAAGCACAGTTTTTTTCAACGAAGAAAACATTTATTTAATCAGAAATACACTCTATACATTGTTAATGTGGTAAATGACTACACTAGCTGCAAACGTCTGGTTTTTAAATGAATATCTACATAGGTGTATAGAGGCCCATTTCCAGCAACCATCACTCCAGTGTTCTAATGGTACATTGTGTTTGATAATCGCGTTAGAAAACCAATGGATGATTAGAAAACCCTTATATAAGCATACCTGAAAACGGGTTTGCTCATTAGAGAAGCTATAAAACTGGCCTTCCTTTGAGCTAGTTGAGTATTCAACATTTCCTACAACAGTGTGTACTACTCCCTTCAGCACAAACAGGCTCTAACCAAAATAGAAAGAAAAGTGTGAGGCCCCGATGCACAACTGAACAAGAAAACAAATACATTAGAGTCTCTAGTTTATGAAATAGACACCTCACAGGTCCTCAACTGGTAACTTCATTACATGGTACCCGCGAAACGCCAGTATCAACGTCTACAGTGAAGAGGCGACTCCGGGATGCTGGCCTTCTAGGCAGAGTGGCAAAGAAAAAGCCATATCTGAGACTGGCCAATAAAAGGAAAAGATTAATATGGGCAAAAGAACACAGACATTGGACAGAGGAATAAAGTGTTATGGACAGATGAATTTAAGTTTGAGGTGTTTGGATCACAACAAGTGAAAAGATGCTGGAAGAGTGCCATCTGTCAAGCATGGTGGAGGTAATGTGATGATCTGGGGCTGCTTTGGTGGTAAAGTGGGAGCTTTGTACAAGGTAAAAGGTATTTTGAGTAAGGAAAGCTATCACTCCATTTTTCAACGCCATGTCATACCCTATAGACTGCACTTATTTGGATCCAATTTCATCCTCCAACAGGCCAATAACCCAAAGCACACCTCCAAATTATGCAAGAACTATTTAGGGAAGAAGCAGGCAGCTGGTATTCTGTCTGTATTCTGTCAGCGCAGTCACCAGATCTCAACCCCATTGAGCTGTTGTGGGAGCAGCTTGACCGTATGGTACGCAAGAAGGCACTTCTAGCCAATCAAGCCAATCCAACTTGTGGGAGGTGCTTCAGGAAACGTGGGGTGAAATTTCTTCAGATTACCTCAAAAATTAACAGCTAGAATGCCAAAGGTCTGCAATGCTGTAATTGCTGCAAAAGGAGCATTCTTTGACGAAAGCAAAGTTTGAAGGACAAAATTATTATTTCAAATAAAAATCATTATTTCTAATCTTGACAATGTCTTGACTATATGTTCTATTCATTTTGCAACTCATTTGATAAATAGAAGTCAGTTTTCATGTAAAACACGAATTTGTCTGGGTGACCCAAAACTTTTGAACAGTAGTGTAGGTTCATCCATTTTAATGGAAAGTTAGCAAGTGTGTCCACATCTGTACCCC